>CABHPH010115429.1:0-10269 GCA_902168325.1 Peromyscus nudipes
GTGTGTGTGTGTGTGTGTGTGTGTGTGTGTGGTACCTGTTGCCAGCAAAAGACAGAAAAGGGTGTCAGATGCTTTGAAGCTAGTGTTTCTGATGCTTGTGAGCCTTCTGATATGAGTGCTGGGAACCCAGCTCAGGTCTGCTAGGAAAGGAGCAAGCAAGCCCTTTTAACCTTCAAGCCATTATCTAAACCTAGTGGGACTCTTCCTGGGGTTCTTATCTACACCAGAGGCTGTGTCTCCTTCCTCTTTGGTTAACCTTGATTCTCTGTCTACCACTTTTATGTTCTCGATGTCAGGTGCTCCATCTTGGAAATCCTCTCCTCTTTCTCCATTTTCCTTCCTGCAGATTCTCCATTGAAGTTTTCATCATGACAAGTATGCTGATAGAAGAGTTCTATTTCAGCCCACCTGAAACAGCTCACCCGAGAGACTAGCCCTGCTGTGCCTCCCCTTACCCCTTTCTGAAACCATCCTGTTTTTCTTCAATCCTGATGGCATAGAACTCATTCCTCATCCTCCAGGTCCTCTTTCGGCATCTAGAACACTGACATCTAAATCATGCTGGAACCTGTTCTTTCCTGCCTGCCTGTCTCTACACAGATGCACATTGAGCATTGGAAACAATGAATAACTTTATCGTCTTCCTACCCTCTTTCCGAAGCTGCACTTTTTGTTATTACAGGATAAAGTGAAAATTGATGGAATATATCCAGATTTGAAAGCAGCACTCCTCACCCAGCTCTTAGTAACCTGACTCAAGCCTGAGAGCCTGTCTATCAGTGTCTTGGACAGTGGACACACTCCTCCAACTCTATCTGAAATGTCATTTACTTGGATCACCCTTTTATCTTTGAGCAGTTTTGTACCATTCCCTGATATCACTGAGATTGAGAACATCCCTTCACCTTTTCTCGTTTTCTGTCTCTTTCTCCTTTCCTTCTCAATTCCTTCCTACCCCATTCTGTACTTTCTTCTTTTCTTTGCTCATGTCCTTCTTCCCTTCCTTCTCACCATCACCTTTCTTTCCAAGGGTTGTCCCTATCTGTACTTGTCTTACAGAGTGGAATGCAATCTCTCTGGCTTCTACACTGCTCCTTGAGGACATGGATGTCATCAGTCCAGTTCTCACATTCATTTCCACTGCCATGGGCTTAGATAGTTGTGGAGGAACATTTATTGAAGGATAAATGAAATACTCTCTTTAAAATATGCAAGACAGATATATTTTTCTGTCTTCCTCATTCTTACAGAATTAGCAAACAGTGGAAAGTGATTACATACTGCAGCAAGTGTTTCATGAAGACATTGATACTTTTAACAATTGCTTGTGTGGTTTTTAAAGGTGATAACCAAATTGAGTGACAATGGTGTAATTTTTTCTCTACATGATAAACTGTACTATACACACACACATATATATATATACATATATATACATACATATATATATAAAACACATATACAACATGTTTTTGTGCCTATACAAAAAAAGATTGAAGAATCTTTTCAGAATTCCTGTATGTAATCTGTATCTTCTTCATAAACTAAATTTACTTATTATTATTTTTAAAAGGACGCTTGCTGGGGGATCTGGAGAGGTGGCTCAGGCATTGAGAGGACTTTTTCCTCTTTAGGGACCCTGTTTAGTTCCCAGAACCCACATGTGCCTCACAACCTTCCCTAACTTGAATTCTGGGAGATCTAATGCACTCTTCTGACTTCTGCAGGCATCAGGCACCAACATGGTACACATATATACATGCAGGAGAAACACTCATACACATAAAATAAATAAAATCAATATTTTTAAAATTTAAAAGGAAGCTTCCTCTTTGAAAATAACTGTTTAAAGGTGTATATGAACTTTAAATATAATATGTACAGTAGTCTTCATTAAAGCTTATTAAAACATTATGAACCTCCCTTTTATCAAACTGTCATTCAAGTGCTTATTCCACACACACACATATTTTCAGTGCCCCCCCCATATTTTATGTGAGTATGTGTGATGTGCATGTTTGCATCAGCATACATATGTATACATGCACATGGGTGTACATCCATGCAGAGGCCTGAGATTGATTTCAGGTTATCCTTATTCACTCATCCACCTTACTAATGAGGCAGACTCTCTCAGTCAATCTCAAAGCTCACTGATCTGACTAACCTTTCTAGGCAGCTCACTCTGGGGATCTCTTTCATTCGAGGTTTGAATCACAGGCAAGCTACCATACACACCTGGCATGTATGTGGGTTCTGTGGATCTAGACTCAGGTCCTCAAGCTTGCAGATCGAGGGCTTGCCCACTGAGCAATGTACCTGCTCCATTTTCATTTCTCAGTTGCTTGGCTGAGTAACCCCACAGATCTTACCCTAAAAACTTCCTGGCTATGGCTGCCAGACCTATAAATACAAGTTCAGGACAGCTAAATAAAGTTGAATTTCAAACAAACAACAAAACCTTGTCTAGCAGAATTATGCTACATTTGAGACACTCATTATTATAATATTTTCTATGGTTATGCCAACTCTAAATGACAACTGATTTTATTGATAATTTGTAACTTCTAGATATGCTTAATTTTGTAGTTCATGTGACTGTTTTTAGCAATACTGAATAAAAGAGGCAGAGATATCAGTATTGTTTTTTCTAAGATCATTTTCTTGCTGGAGATACAATTCAATGATAAACACTGGTCAGATGTGCAGAAAGCTGTGTGTATGAAAAATTAGTAAAGTGAAATTTGACCACTTTAAATAAAGTTCAAATTCTTTTGTAACACCTTTCCTAATCCTGATTGGTTTTCTTTCTTGTGATTTCTGCCATGATTCTAAGTCTAAGTAAAAATAACTTTCAATGTAGAACTCAGAGGTGTCTCATTTGACATGCAGGTAGGAACTCTGTTGGTCCTTGACGCTGGCTGGTGCCTGCGTGTCCTTTAGAAGTACCCATCCTCACTAGCCACTGTCTCCAGCTTTTTAAAGATTCATTTTTCATTTTATGGTTTAGTATTTTGTGTGCATGTATGTATGTGTGCCATGTATGTGCCTGGAATCTGTGTAGTCTTGAAGAGGGCATTAGTTTCAATGTAACTGAAGTTATGGATGGTTGAAAGCCCATCATCTGGGCAATGGGAATCAAACCCAGGTTCCCTGCAAGAGCAGCAAGTGCAGTTAACTGCTAAAGCATCTTGCAGCCTGACATCCAGCTTTTTGACACAACTTTCACCCTACTCCCAGATTACCTTATGCTTCCTCTGTCTGATATCATTCCACACTATGGAACTCCTGGTGTATGTGTATGTGTGTGGATATGCATGCATTTCACTATGTATGTAATGTGTCTCAGAGGTCTAACATGACCATGGATTCCATTCTCTTTAATTTCTTCTCTTTATTTAAAAACTCACTTTATTTTTATTTATGTGTATGTAAATATGTCTATATAGACCAATAGAAGCCAGAAGAGAATGTCAGTCCCCCTCAAACTGGAGTTGCATGTGGTTGTAGCTGCTGGATGTGAGTCCTGGGAACGAACTTGGATTATCTGGGAGAGAATCAAGAGCTTTTAACCTCGAGCCATCTCTCCAATCTTTGCAAAACATGAATGGAATGACTTTAGAAGTTTCTACTGAATGGAATAATGAGCTTTCGGCTGACACAGTGAGTGTCCGCCTCTGAGAAAAGGGAAATCCCCGGGCTCTCTCATCAGTGAGGCAAGACTCCAAGCTATGCAGAGCTAACCTCCCAGAACAAGCCACTTGCAGTGATTTCATGGATGATACTGTTAAAAGTGTTTTTTTTTTTTTAACAGTGCTAAGCTTAGGAAGATGTCACCTTTATCGGTCAGCTGTTTTGTACATTATGGTCCCAGAACATCTGATAATGTTGCTGTATTATTTCTTCAGCTCAGAATAACAAGAGGAAGGCAGGGAATAAGGTGACTGGGTTTTCAAACTCTCCTATAGTATGAGATTTAGCTATAAAAAGAAAAAGGTATGAACCACTTCAATATGATGGTATTACAAAATATAGCTATTATTTCAAATACATAATGGTGCCCGTGGTAATGGCTGAGATGGTAATTTCATCCTAAACTGTAGTTTTCAATGGCTTATTTAACATGAACTCCCAATTTATACTGTTGACTGAAACTTCCCAAGCTTGTTTTCATGCCCTGGGGAAATTTCATAAAGAGATGAGATAGAAATCTCTTTAGCCGTCTTATTCAAGCATAGAAAAATGTAATGTTCCCCCAACTATTAAAATTTTGAATAATTTTGTTAACATGTGCATTTTCAAATAATCTCCAATGCTTTCTTTTTCACATAGGCATATTTCCCCAGAAAAGACAGGCTGTGTAATTAAACACACTCTTCAAACAATTAAAATAGTTAAACATCATAAAATCTTAAAATTTTAATCAGGCAAGATGTTTTTCTTTAATTCAGTATGGCTTCTATCAGACCACTTTGCTAGGATGCTATTAAAAGAGACTGAATTTCACCTATTTTCCTTTGCTAATTGCTGTTCTGTGTTCACATGCAGTTATCTAGCAGACACTATACTTGATAATTTTGTCAATGGACTCTTGGACATACTCACTTGTATTCTTTCCATTTATTCTAGTCACCTTCAGCTTTTCATTATTCACTTGGATTGCCAAACTGCTGAAAATCTGATTATTGTTGTTTTTGTCTGCTTCCTGGAATTATTGTCATTGCTGAGAATCATAAATTTTTCTACTGTACTGTTTAGGTTTTTCAAGTCATTGGCAATTGGGAAGAGCAAATCTCAGTTAACAAAATATCTCTATCAGTTGGGCTTATAGGGAAGCCTGTGAGACATTTTCTTAATTAATGATAGATGTCATGTTGGTGGTACCACTCATGGGCAGGTGGTCTTAAGTTGTATAAAACAAAAGACTGAGCAATCCATGAGGAGCAAGGCAGTTAGTAGCATTCCTCCATGGTCTTTGCTTCAGTTCCTGTCTCCAGGTTCTTTCCTTGAGTTCTTGCTCCAACTTCCCTTCATGGCGGACTGTAAGCTATAAGAACTCTTTTGTCCCCAAAGAGATTTTGCTTATAGTGTTTATCAGAGCAACAGAAATAAAACTAGAAAGAGGGACTTAAAATTGATTTCTCCGAGGATGAAATCTGTTCTTTTTCATTTGTATACTTTAAAATTAGAATTCCTAAGTTTGGAAAAACAATGACTTCTCACTTAACTTTATCAGTCATTCTATAGGTGTTTCTAAAGGACTTGAAAGTGGTGCATGTAGCTAAGACAGATAGAAATAAAGTGCTGTCTGACACAGGAGAAGGTGAAAGAAATTTGTTTTGGTCCTGGATTCAGAGCAGGAAGGGATTTCAAGGCTGTCTTTTTTTCTGTACTCTGTGGTGGTTTTGTAAGCCTTGATATTTTTGTTTTTGCCTATTTTCAGGTGCGAGAGGTCTTCGTGAATGGATATATGTGAATTGATGCATATGCATGCGTGTATGTGCATACATGAACTTATGTATATTGTATGTATGTGTGCGTGTGTGTGTGTGTATGTGTATGTATACTCAAGCTTGACATCAGGAGTCATCTTTAATCATTCTGTTATCTTGTTCATTGAAACAGAGTCTATCAAATATGCTGTCACTGCCTACCTAGGGTTAAATTATAAAGGGGAATGTGTCACACTCAATATTTATGCATTTTTGTGAATTCATAGAATACTAATTCTGGTCCTCTTGCTTGCACATCAAGCACATTAACCAATGAGACATCTCTCCAGCCCTGACTCACTTCTTGAGTAGTGATAAAAGTTCATAGTACATAATTGATATTTTAATCATTTTATTGATTGGGATTATGACTGTATTTTGTGTATATTTGTTGTTGGTCATTTTCTTACTCTGTCTCTTTGGGGGCTCACCACCCAGCTCCCACATAAATCACACACAGAGACTTATTCTTACTTATAAATGCCTGGCCTTAGCTTGGCTTGTTTCTTGACAGCTTTTCTTAACTTTAAATTAACCTATCTGTTTTTTTTGCCTCTGGGTTTTTACCTTTCTCTCTGTATACCTTTCTTTCTTACTCCATTGCTGGTTGTGTAGCTGGGTGGCTGGTCCCTGATATCCTCATCCTTCTCTCACTCCTAGATCTCCCCTCTCCCAGATTTCTCCTTCTATTAATTCTTTCTGCCTCCCAGCCCTGACTATCTTTTCTCCTGCCTCACTATTGGCCACTTGGCTCTTTATTAGACCATCAGGTGTCCTAGACAGGCACAGTAACACAGCTTCACAGATTTAAACAAATGCAACATAAACAAAAGTAATACACAATAAAATAATATTCCCCAACATATGCGTATGCATGAAACTTATAAGAGAATGTCATTTCTTAATTGGACCATTGGGCATTTTGATGTCTAATTTCTTGAGTTCCTTATATATTCTGGATATCAGTCAGATGTGGGGTTGGTGAAGACCTTTTCCCATTCTGTAGGTTGTCACTTTGCCTTGTTGAACATATCCTTTGCTCTACAAAAGCTTCTCAGTTTCAAGAGGTCCCATTGATTGATTGTTTCTCTCAGTGTCTGTGCTACTAGCGTTATATTTAGGAAGTGATCTCCTATGCCAATGCGTTCAAGACTACTTCCTACTTTCTCTTCTAGCAGGTTCAGAGTAGCTGGATTTATGTTGAGGTTCTTGATCCACTTGGACTTAAGTTTAGTGCACGGTGATAGATATGGGTCTATTTGCAGCCTTCTACATGTTGATATCCAGTTATGCCAGCACCATTTGTTGAAGATGCTTTCTTTTTTCATTGTACACTTTTGGCTTCTTTGTCAAAAATTATATGTTCATAGGTGTGCGGATTAATGTCAGGGTCTTCAATTCGATTCCATTGGTCCACATGTCGGTTTTTATGCCAATACCAAGCTGAGAATAGGAAGAAGCAAAGTGCTAGAGAGGCCCACAGAAATCCACAAAGATACCCCCACAATAGACTGCTGGCAATGGTCGAGAGACAACCCGAAATGACCCACTTTGGTGAGGGGATGGCCAAACACCCTAATTGTCGTGCTAGAAACCCCATCCAATGACTGATGGATCTGGAAGCAGAGATCCACGGCTAGGCCCCAGGTGGAGCTCCGGGAGTCCAATTATCGAGAAAGAGGAGGGTCTATATGAGCGAGAATTGTTGAGACCAAGGTTGGATAAAGCACAGGGACAAATAGCCAAATGAATGGAAACACATGAAGTATGAACCAATGGCTAAGGGGCCCCCAACTGGATCAGGCCCTCTGAATGGGTGAGACAGTTGATTGGCTTGATCTGTTTGGGAGGCATCCAGGAAGTGGGACCGGGTCCTGTGCTCATTGCATGAGTTGGCTGTTTGAAACCTGGGGTTTATGCAGGGTCGCTTGGCTCGGCCTGGGAGGAGGGGACTGGCCCTGCCTGGACTGAGTCTACCAGGTTGATCTCAGTCCTTGGGGGAGGCTTTGCCCTGGAGGAGGTGGGAGTGGGAGGTGGGGTGGGGGGGGGGGGGGGGGGAGAACAAGGGAATCCGTGGCTGATGTGTAGAACTGAATGGTATTGTAAAATAAAATAAGATAAAATAAAATAAAATAAAATAAAATAAAGAGGATGTCAGCTTCAATGTAAAATGTTTTAATCATGGGGAAAAACATGGATAAATACATGTATGTTCACATGCATACAAAAAGGGCTACTGTCCCAGTTAACCTTAACTGTCAATTTGATAAAGCCTTGAATCACCTGCAAAGAGTCAGTCACAACTGAGTATTTGTCTGTATCAGGTTGTTTGGGGTCATGACTGTGAAGGACTATTGACTTTCTTAATTGCCATAGGAAAATCCATCCCACTGTGGGCTGTGCCATTTTTTTAGGCAGGTGGTTCTGGACTGCATAAAAAGACATCTGAGCATGAGCCAGTGGTCTAGACAGCCAGCAGCATTCCTCCACAGTTTCTGATTGAGTTTCTGCTCTGACTTTTCTCAGTGGTGGAGTGTGACCTTGAAGTAAGTATAAGCCAAATGAGCTTTTTCCTACCAAAAATTGCTTTTGGCCAAAGTGTTTTATCACAGCAACAGGATGACACTGGAACAGCTACTAACACATCTTAGCTACAAAGTCATGCATGACCTAAATTCTATTCTTTGCCATTGTGTAGCACCCAGGTTATATGAAAGGATTTTTGAATGTATGCCCCGAAATTATGTTATTCAAAAAAGATGAACTTTTTATTGTGGTTATTTTGCATGAAGGTATAGAAAGGCTAGGAAATGAGAAGGCACCAAAATATTTTTTTTATCTTCGTTTTTCTCTTCTAGACAGTCTTCATCTTTGGGGGAGTCTTAATTTGACTTACATGCTCTTTTAAACTCTATAGATTCTGTTCTTGTTCACATGGAGCTTTGAAAATAATGGGTAAGCGAAATCACCAGGATTGAAAGTTTAAAGCAATTTTCGATTGTATTTGTGAAAGTCTTTCTGGAAGTATGCTTAGTTCATATGAATGTGGGTCAGCTCTGAAGCTGAGACTGGTTAAGGGTGAATGTCTCAGCTCCTGTTTGGAACCTCAGCTCCTCATGAAGATTATAATGGCTGTTTATCCATCGTAATGATCCATAGATGTTTTCAGACATGGAGGAAAGAGCTGAGACCTCAGTTCTGAATCTTTTCTTTTTTCTTCTTCTTTTTGTTTTTTTTTTTGTTTGTTTGTTTTTTGACACAGGGTTTCTCTGTCTAGTTTTTGGTGCCTGTCCTGGATCTCACTCTGTAGACCAGGCTGGCCTTGAACTCACAGAGATCTGCCTGGCTCTGCCTCCCAAGTGCTGGGGTTAAAAGCAAGTGCTGCCGCCACCACCACCCAACCCAACCTTCTTCTTCTTCTTCTTCTTCTTCTTCCTCTTCTTCTTCTTCTTCTCCTCCTCCTCCTCCTCCTCCTCCTCCTCTTCCTCCTCCTTCTTCTTCTTCTCCTTCTCATCAAGAAGAAATCTAAATAAGTAGGTTGGAAGAAAAAGATGAGACCCTGAAAGACTATCAAGGGTCAGGCTTCTTTTAAAAAAGATTTTTCTCCACAACTTGGAATTAATTTTGTCAAGAGTCCATGACTGTATTGATCTTAAGTTTAAATACATAAGTATATTCTGTTTATCCTATAGTTTATGCAGTAGAGTGGCTCAGATTTTACCAACTGTTCCATCAGCTTCCATGGTTTAGGCCCATGCTTCATGGGCCATCAGAACAAATGTGCTGTGGGAGATCCTTATGGCAAGGCATACTGACATTCTCTCTCTCTCTCTCTCTCTCTCTCTCTGCCTCTGCTTTGTTTTATGTTCATGCTTAGAGTTTGATCAACTGATGGATTTAAATGAATTTCTGATACTTTGTCTTTTCCCAGAGGAGGCCCTCTCCCCTTTCCTGTCATTATTGTTTGAAGACCATCAAATAGCACATGCCTCCAATTCCAACTCATTGAGAGCCTGTTGACTTTTTAAATAATTTAGATTCTATCTCTCTGTCAGGAACAGGTTAAGAGTAGGATGGTTATGATATAAATGCATATAAACTCAAAATGGAATTGCTGTTGACTGTTTCTGTCATAGGATTCTGTAACAGGAAAAGAAATCTCACATTTGTACATTAACAGCAAGTTATTTTATTACTGGCTATTCCTATAGAAGCATAATCTGAATGGTTACTATGTATTGAGTTATTTCCAGAAGACATTTATTAACTATTCAGGTTTAGAGAATTAAGCACTTTCATGAAAACTATTGAGTGAGAGAATTGAATTTTAAAGCATGATTTGTAGTGGTTTTTTTTTTTTTTTTTTTGATTTTCCGAGACAGGGTTTCTCTGTGTAGCTTTGTGCCTTTCCTGGAGCTCACTTGGTAGCCCAGGCTGGCCTCAAACTCACAGAGATCCGCCTGCCTCTGCCTCCAGAGTGCTGGGATTAAAGGTGTGCGCCACCAACGCCCAGCCGATTTGTAGTGTTTTAATGAACTGTACATTATTCTGAAATACTATACTCTTTCATGCCATTTGGGTAAATCAGAGAGTTGTATTCCCCAGTTTGTTTTTAGCCAGACTGACTTTTGAAATCTTTATGAGTCAAGATATTGAGAGTGAGTTCATTGAGTCATGCATTTCAATGACCTGTGTTTTTTGATTGTTTTGTTTTTATTTTTGTTTGCTGTTGTTTGTTTGTTGTTCTTTTTTTCGAAGACAGGGTTTTTCTGTGCAG
>CABHPH010115430.1:0-27428 GCA_902168325.1 Peromyscus nudipes
TTCAGCACACTACTTTTGTTGTTGATGTTGTTGTTCTGTCTTGACCTATAAGGGTTATGTGTTAATTTTCTCCATCTTTCCACATATCGCCCCCCACCCCTACTCCAAATCAACACATTCCTTCATTGTCTTTAGGGCTTTGCATTCATCATATTGGAGAGTAATTAAGACAGGCTGTTCTGAAGTAAAGGTAATGGATAGCAAGCATTTGCGAAGGGATCTGAGGATATGGGGTAGATTATTGCTTTGTTCGTATTTAGTTCTCCCACAATACCGTTGAGCTGGAAATTAATGAACACAATTAGGGCTTTTTGATATGGTAAACCTTTGAAACCATTCATTATTCTGTTAACAGAACCTGGCTAATTTTCTTCCAAATGAATGTTCTCCTGTTGTGATGTAGATTATATTTTATAATGCAGCTCTGTTGGCTTTCTCTCTCTCATACCTTCCTCTGCTCATTGGTTTCCGTGTCTTTGTTCTCCATGACATTCGCGTGAATAATAAGGAAGAACAACTGTCATTTTTTTTAGGCAGTAATATACTTACTTCACCCTAATGGCAATTGTTTATCACTGCACTGCTTTTAATGTGATCATCCAAACACAAAGAACAAAGACTATCTATATCACATCAATGTTTACTGCACCCCTATTCACAATAGCTAAATTATAGAACAAATCTAGGTGTTCAGCACAAAGAAAAATAAAGGAAATGTGACATAAATATACAATGGAACTTTTTTCAGACATAAAGAAGAATGAACTTGTGTTTTGCAGGAAAATGGGTTCAAGTAGAGATAGTTATATTAAGTAAATTAAGCCATTCTCTGAAGGACAAATATATTTTCTCTCATTTGTGAGTCTTAGATTTTATGCAGATACATAAAACCATACACCTTTGAAAGCAGAAATAAAACTGTGTGGTAGTACAGGGGATTAAATGAGGAGAAAGAGGGTGCAAGGTATGGGGGAATGTGCTTAGCATAAAATATAAATAAGAATAAACATATATTTTAATGGACTGACAAGCCTTTTTGAAATAGTGCAGAAGAACTTAACTCCTATTTTTCCTTAATAAAATCATACTTCATGTCTTCTGCTAAGGCTCCAATTCATACGTTGTCATTTCCTTTGTAATGTGATGCAAAGTGCCAATAGCAACCACAGAAATTACACATTAAGAGAGTCTAAACATGCATTGTCTTGATGCTGCTCGCTCAATTACTAAACAAGTCTATGTGGGGCAGGGAAGGGAGTAAAGGTTGAGTGTTTGACTTTCAATAAATTCTAAACCTGCATGAGCTACTCTGAGCCTTCATGAAAATGCAGAGCTGGCACATGCTAATTCACAAATATAGTGTTAATAATACTGCATTATTTTATTAGTATTTGTCAGCTGTGGGCAAAGAATCTCTGTCCTGTGAACAGCACTGAAAATCAGACTTGCAGTGAACTCAGGACACAGCTTTAGCTGTTCGCGGAGATGGAGAGATATTTGATGTGAATTTTGATAGATGTATTTTCTTAATTATCCTCACTTCATTCTTCTGAATTTTTTTTGTTATTTACTCCTAGGCCGTTTCTCCCATTTTATTCTTACCTTGTTTTGTGTTCTTTCTTCCTATTGGTTTGTAAGCAGGTAAACTCTATGTTTATCTATCCATTTTAAGCACCCTTAACGTCACGGTTTCTCCTATGCCTAATCAAACTGGAATTCAGCCTAACAGAGAAGTCCACAGAGAATCCAGCTAATGTACTATAATCAGTAACTAAGCTTTTGTTAGCGCACACTTTATATATCTAGAACTCAGAAAATCAGGTTTGCAAAAGGCATCTTGGAATATTTCCTTTATAGCCTTTCACATTTGTTTTATGTGGTGACTGCTAAAGAGACCAGATGACAGCTGAAAATACCAAGCAAAGAGAGAAGTCGGGGAGGGAAAGCGACTTTGAAGCCTGGTGTTCTGAGGCTTGCTTCAAGAGGCTGATGGTGAGCTGAAATTGAATTGATTTACACACAAAAATTGGATACAGAGTACCAAGTAAAATGTCAAATGCAAGCGAAGAATTACAAAACCTGTAAACACAATAATTAGACAAAAGAGTAGTGATGGTTTTCACAGCAAGGGGCTAAGTGTGTCTGACTTCGGTTTCTTCACTTCTGCCATAGAACAGAAATGAAGGACCCGTGAAGGAAGTGTGTCACTGTGCGTTTTATTGATAGCCTGGAAAACCTGGTATTTCCAGAAGTACGTGGAGCAAAGATGCCTTCAAGACACAAAGGAAGAATTACCAGGACTAAATACATGCATTCAGAGATTTACACTTCTCGGAGGCCATTCATTTCTATGTTTTTGTTTTACGTTCCCTGTTGTCCTGAGATGTGCAGGTCTCCCATTTCAACAGATGAAATATTAACAGAAAAAGTCACAGGGGCAAATGAAGTGGAGTTTTTTGTTCGTTTGTTTGTTTTACTTTCCAGTGCAATAGTACAACCATGTTCCTCAGCCAGTGTTCACTCACCAGTCAGTCAGGAATATGTAAGCCTCTGGTGCCACTGAAGATTTCTTCATGGATAAATGGCAGAATAACAATAATTCCAGGGCTGTGGAGAATATTCAGCATGATGTGGAAGCAGTGGGTGTGATGGTTCCTGAGTGGAGAGGGAGGTCATATTAATGGCATGAGTTAGAAGAAAATAAAGATGAGTTGTTTTGTTTTTTTGTTTACAAAAAGATCCTAAATGGGAAGCCTCTGAAAATGGTCGATGAGATTTCTGGGGGAGGAGGACATCAGAGTTAGAAAAGGTGGGCAATGCCCAGAAGAATATGTTGTAAACATCTTGGGGTTTGCGTGTGTCCATACTCCCAAACTTTCTCTTCGCCAGTTCTCTTCACGTTACCAAGTTAGTAAATTTTCTCTTGATGCAATTCGACCTGCAATTCTCTGGAGACAAATCACCTTGGAGATGGGATAGATACTTGAATAAATTCTAGCTGTACTAATTTGAAATCTGCGAGCTCTTGAATGGGACTATTAGTTAGACATTCTGCATCATCTGTAGAAAATAATGATTCTTTCTGCACATTGCTAACAAAAGCAGACCAATCATTGTCCTCAAAATCTCAAGGCAATCCATTGTTTTCATGTATTCTGAAATCACTTGAATAAGCATTAGTGGAATGTGACTAACACTAAAAATATACAGTTCAATTAATTTTACAAATACAGTATTTCACGGCTTCCTGGTGGAAAGTTTATTTATATAATATATTATACATATATATATTCTTAGGATAACATTGATGATTTTTATATTCTGTATATCTTGCTTCTGCCTAACTAGTCTAAATTAACATGAGCTTAGTGACACTGTTAATCTAAATATCATATCATATAATATTTTTATTTCTCCCAACATTCCAGATATTAAATAGTCATTCAGGTAAAACATTGTGAAACAATCTCAAAGAAGTTCAGATTGGCTCCCAAACATAACTGGCACCTGATAGCATTTTCATATCCTATCTTAGGGGCTGATATGCAAATGAAGTAAATAGATTTGTTTTTCTCTGAACACTAAGGTCTCATTGATTTGACCTTTTGTGGTAGGATCTGTGGAGGCGGGGGTTATGTAGGGATCAGCAGCAAATCACACTGAGAGTTCACCCCAGGTATGATTTCTTCCTGGATCCCTGCTTGCAGGCACGTGAGTCTAGGTTATAGAAAACATCAAAAGCTGCTAAGTGGAGGCTGCATGACTAAGCCCACTTTTGTGCTCAGCAATGCTGGCAGAACACATGGGCTAATTTTTTACAGATTCTGTAGAAAGCAGTTTGGAAAGCAATTCCCAAGGTAGTGGCCTCAACCCAGTATGCTCATCATGAACACATGCTTAATTTAACGATCCATGGTCTGCTGCTGTGGTTGCATTGAATAACACAACATAGTCAGGTGGCATTACAGTTGTTTGATTAGAGGAGGATTAGGACTTTCTGTATTTAAAAAAAAAGCAAAAATGATAAGCTGAGCATGGTGAGGCACACCTGTAGTTCTAGAATGCCAGAGGGTAAGGCAGGAGGTTTGGAAAGCCAGCCTGGGAAACAAAGTGAGACCTGCCTCCGAAAACCAAAATGCTGACCTGATTGTTCCTAAGTGTACTCACCATGCTGATGTCATTCTTACACTGGAGAAACACCCAGGCACCTGCATAGAGAATAGCTATGTTTTCTTAAATGTTTATGTCTCGTGTTTTTCTTGGCTGCCTTTTTTGGTTGGATACAAAGGGTCACATATATGGTTATGGAGAGTTTGAAGGGGAGTTATCCATTTCTCCTGACTTGGCCTTCTTTCTACCTTATCATAACTGTACCCAGGAAAATTTATGAAACCATGTCATGTTGTCAGAAACAGCCTCCCTACTGACCTTGGCCTTGTCAAAATAGTTTTTATCATTCATAAATATTTCAGGGAAAGAAACCAAAGACTGCTTATGAATGATTGATTTGGTAGGGTTCATTGACCTTTCCTGTGAAGGCTTTTTTATTAACATTAGAGTATCCCACCCCTAATCTGACGGTTAATTGTTAATAATTTGCCAATAGAAACGTAGGCTTCTCTAAAATATGAAAAATCAAAATAGTAGTCATGATGATACATTGGAATTAAGAAAGATAGTTCAAACCAACGCACCATTTCAAGCTTTTAGCCTTAGAGCATATTTTTGGCTTCTATGGGAAACCAGGCAAGCTTTTACCTGAAGGCATTCTGTATTGACTGCAGAGGTTCAGAAGCAACAGGTGAAGAAAAGCTTTTGGGGAGTTTGGTTGCTGTCCTACTTACTTTCCCTGTTTCTATGATAAGACATGTGACAGGAACCAATTAAGAAAGGGAGGGACTATTTTAGTTCACAGTTCAGGGTAAAGTCCATCATAGTGGAGACGTCAAGACTGCAGGAGCTTGAAAGCAGCTGGTGGTGAGCCTATGGTGGGAGAGAAGAGAGCTGGGAATATGCTTGGCTTGTTCAGCTAGCTTCTTCTCTTTGATGCAGTCCAGGACCCAAGCCTAGGGAACGGAGCCACTTCCCTTTAGGGTGGATCTTTCCATCGCGTCAATCTAATCAGGATGATGCCCCATAGCCAGGCAAGAGGCTTGCCTCCTAGGTGATCCTAGATCCTGTCAATCATCAATGTTAACCATTACAGGTGGGTTATGTGTGCATTCTGTAAACCATTTCATTTCTCTTTATTCTTTGAAGTATGACACTGTGGCTATAGGGGGGTATATAAAGCAGTTGCCACCCAAATAACCAATTGCTAACGTTGTCTCAAAGTTGAAACCTCATTGAGATGGAACTAAATTTGAATTTAAAAAGCCACTTTTGCCATTATATGAAAACTAGATTGAAAAATGACTTTTTTTTTTAATACTCTCAAAACTCTTCCCAAGGGCACATATTTGCTTGCAGGAAAATGTTAAAGATGAAAGAAAGAAAAATAATAAAATGAAAACAATTCTCCTAACCACAGACACCATTTTTTAGGAAAACATCTCTATATTATTTTGTGGTTTAAGCAAGGCCTATTCAGGCACATATATTTTACTATGCTTTGCTTTTTTGCCTTTTGTAGGCATTGTATTTTTTTTTACAAGTTACAGGTTCATGGCAACTTGCCTCAAGCTAGTCTATCAGGAATACTTTCCCAATAGCTCAGATGAGTATTGGCATTTTAGCCATAAAGTATTCTTGAAATTAAGGAATGAATTATTTTTGGACAGAATGTTATTGCCTACACTATAGACTGCAGCATAAGCATTGTGTAAGCATAACTTGTACATGTTCCAAAGAACAAAACAGATCAGAGAGCTCAATTATTAGAATATTTGACCTTAAAAGCTCCCATAGCTTACTTTATTGGGAAATTTGTCCTCAATGTTTTCGTAACTATCATAGCAGTCTGCAGTATTAATGAACCTGCGGTATTAATGTGGCTGGCTGTATTTGTGGGGCAGTGCTGTGGGCTAGGTACTGAAAGTAGAATACGACAGTGAGACAGAATCTGCTTCCCAGAAAACTACAGCACCGTTAGAAAAGGGAGTCACCCAGTTGTCTTAGTCACTTTTCTACTGCTATGGGGAGTCATCATCATGATGAAGGTAACTTACAAAAGAACCTTTACTGGGGCTCAAGGTTTCCAAAGTTTACAGTCTATGATCATTATGGCAGAGAGTATAGCAGCACGAAAGCATGGCATACCTCTGGAGTAGAAGCTGAGAGTTCCTATTGGATCCACAAGAATAAGGCAGAGAGGGAGAGGGAAAGGAAGAGAAAAGAGAAGAGGGAGGGAGAGAGGGAGGGAGGGAGAAAGAGAGACAGAGAACTGAAATGGTAGGCTTTTGAAACTTCAAAGCCCACCCACTGTGACACTCCTCCTCCAACAAGGACATGTCCTCCAATAAGGCCACACCTCCGGACCTTTCCCAAAGAGTTCATCAACTGGGGACCAAGCATTCAAACCTATGTGTCTCTGGGAGTTCATTCTTACTTCAACTGCACATAGCCAGCATCTTTCGGAACAACAAGGCTGCAACAAGTTCTGAGGGGTGTGAAGGAATGCAAGTGTAGTGACTAGCACAGTGCAGGTGGAAGTAGTAGACCTGATTTGACTTTTGGTTTAGTGTGTCTAGTGATACAGGAGTTCCACAGGTTAAAGTAGTGATCTACAGGGCGCATGAACAATACACTCCAGGGCCCTTAGATATTCTACATACTTCCTAAGGGCTACAAGCAATGCTCTGAGTGCCCCATGCATACTGTGTCCTCAGTGAATGAGCATTGCTTTCCCTTACTCCTGGTGTGGAACAATCCTTTTCTACACTATGAATATATATTCCTCTCATTGGTTAATAAGAAGCTGACAGTCCAGTAGCTGGGCAGGAAGTTAGGCAGAAAAGCCAAACTGAGAATGATGAGGAGGAGGAGGTTGGAGTCAGGAGAGATGCCAGCCAGCTGCCAAGCAATCAGGACAAGTAAAAAAATGAGGTAACAAACGATGATCCATGTGGCAAAGCATAAATAGAAATATGGGTTAATTTAAATATAAGAGCTAGCTAGTAACAAGCCTGAGCTATTGGCCAAGCATTCAGCCTCTGAGTCAGTTTTTTGGGACTGGTTGGTCGGGATAGAAAATGTCTGATTACATACTCCCATACAGATATATCTGAGGCATGATCTTCTCTGTCTTATATACTTCTCTAGAGTGTTGAGGGCTAATTAATTCATAGCAATAGCAAGCCTCCCACACCATTTCCTGTATTTATCCTGTGCCCCTCTCACTTCCCAAAACTTCTATGATTTTTTTTCTTATGAAGTCATTAATATTCTCCTAGGCAAACATCTTGCCAGTGCATCTCTGACCAAGGATCAATGCTTGAGAATGCAAAAGAAATCCTAATTTTATCATCTTCTTAACACCTACCATTGTGCTTGCCAATGCTTACTGTAGAAAGTTCTGCAGATATAAGGAATGATCAGTCAAAATCACCCCTATCTGCCAAATCAGTTTCCAGGCATTGAAGGCATGTTAGAAGTCATCAAATCCAATCTCCTTCAAGCACATTCTATCTGTTCTTTGCCCAGATCCCCTTGGTCTACCCTGGAGGCAGTTCTATGCCCTGCTGGTTTTCAGCAGCTCGCTGCCTCAGGGTGTACTCTGGCTGTGTAAGCATACTTGATTCTCCTGGGATAGGCTTATGTGCCATGTCTCCACATCAAATGGCATGTAGTAGGAGATAAGTGCTAACCAACAAACCCTACAGTGGACATTTCTGAAAGGTGATCAGCTCAAAGGGTCTCTGGCAAGATTGATGGCCACTTTGTCACAGGGCTAGCTCATCAGTTTACAACCTCATTATTTTCCCATTCTTCCTTCCTTCCTCTTCACTGTGCCAGCAGTAGTCATTATGCTGGTAAGTTCTCATATTCAAAGCCTTCATCCGTGTGTGTGCTGGACGACACAGATTTTCTAAAATAGAAGGTAGAGATTGTGGAACATGTATGATTGGCATCGAGTGTCTGTCACTTCCACGTCTTTTAAAATCCTTCAATTTAAAAAAATACTTAAAAATAACTTTTGATGCAAAAAAACATAATTTCATTAATAAGCCCCTGTGGGTTAGTTTATCTATCAAAAGAATCTTGTAAACTCATTGAAGGAGAAATTTTTACCCAAAGAAACTCCTGATTTCTACTGAACTATGGCTATCCTTCAGTTGCATTTATAACTGTTGAAGCCTACCCTCCTCTGCCCATATTCATGAATACCAGATGGGCTCTTTTTGAATGATAGCACAGTAAAATAATAGCAACCCATTAAGGTCATTAAGGGAAGACTGTGGAATTTATGATCAGTGGGCTGCCATTTCTACCTCCAACCAGGATCCATAAACTACAACATAATGTGACAGCAATTGGATCTCTGATCTGAGTGAGTGCCTGGGACCCTCAACATCTGTAAACATGGACTGTTTCCCAAGCTTTTCCAATACTACTCATTTTTATCCCATCGATTATCATTTCCATGGCATTATTCAGTTATAAAATTAATTTCTAACTCCAAGGTTTCCTTACTGCAGTCAGTTAATGTAGAACCTGTTTACTATCAGCCATATGGCTCCACAGTTACTTAGAAAGGGACAGATATTGACAAAACATTGTCTTCTGTGCACACCAGGCCACTAAACAGTTCTGTACAACAGACTTCTAAAGTGAGAGATTTAGAGAAAGGAACGATCTTCCCAAGTACTTGCAGATTATTTCTTTGAAAACCGTCACCAGTCCTGCAAATACCAGACCTAAATTTCTGCATTTTAACAAGGAGAGGATTTTTTTTTTAAATATCTTTAAAATGGTTCTTTTTGTTGTTGTTAGAACTGAGAGAACAAGGAAGAAACGAGATAGTATCAGGAAGCACACAACTAGGAAATAGTCCCTGGAGATATTTTAACCCGTGCTATAGCAATGTTTTGGTCAGGGAAATGGGCTGCACACTCTTCTGATTCCTCTTGTTTTTGAATCCATGTCTTCTAATGGTGTCTTTTTCATGTTTGGGCTGGGATGCCTGCACCATTCATAGGGCCCTTCTTACCTATGTAAGTATGAAAGTTACTGAACATGAGATGGTGAATGAGCTCTGAGTTCTATGATGGCAGAAAACACCATCATAGAACATTAGGTTTCTCTCCTGCTTTAAAGCCCTAGAAACTCCTGCAAAAGGGGAAGTATGAAAGGGTGCTGCCTAGAAGGGAGGGCACATTAAACTCTAGAAACCATTAACAAGTAACATCCACATGCAAAAATTAGATTATCATCATCACTTTATCATTGTACTAGCATGTGTTGAGGTTATTGAGGAGGGGAAACTGGATGCTTCAGTTGCAAAGGGCTCTGTGCCCACATGGGGGAAAACACACCAGGACTGGAGTGGAAATTGAGTGTTCTTGAAGGTATATTTCACTTCCTACAAAATATTTCCCTAACGAGACCTGTCTTGTTTTTTTCTCTCCTCACCAACAGAGTTTTGCTCAGTGTCTTAAGAATTACAGGCATATCTATGAATATTGATGAATGAGGATGGAGCAGGTATGAAATGTTATAGGGTCTCTGGGGAGGCTCCCAGAGCCATTTCTTGATCAGATTAAGAAATAGAATGCCTATTAATATTATCTCTTTGGAATTACCTTGTAGACAAAGCATTAGCATTTAGTTAAAATCTAGGTTATATTTCTGAATTCATAATTTGAATCCCCCTTTTAACTCAGGAGCTGAAAAAATTGTCATATTTCTGCTACTAATTAAAGAAATGCTGATAGGTGAAACTTACAACACCCTAACTTTCTTCTTAACAGTTCTGCTGAACTCGGCACTAGAAATCCATCTACATTCAAAGGATTGATTGCAGGGCATTAGTTTCATCAATACAAGCCCAGTGCTTTAAGGAAATGTTTGAGTTCAATGTTGTATAGGGCTTGTCAGTTATGACATGGGAAAACCAGGAAGAATTCTGTCCTCCTTAACCCGTCTTTCCCTCCCTCTCTTCTTTCCCCTCTTTCTCCTTCTCTCTATTATTTTTGTTTCTTTCCAATTGAGTTACTCTATAATTGAGGAATAATTTCTCTTCTAAACACTATACACTACCAAATAAAAAGCCACATGGGCTTCCTCTTTCGGCATTATTGGTCAATGGTGCCCCATAGACCCTCAAACATTACAAACTATTGTTAGTGCTGTTTTTTTTTCTTGTTAGAACTTGATGGTGAGTCCTTATTGCTTAAGACAACATGTACTTGAGTCATGGAACATAGATAAATCAAACTGAGACTGACCTGGAAGATTCATTGTACTAGCTAGAGTACATAGTGCTTATAGGTGCCATGTCCACCAGCTGAGAAAAAAAGCAGTCATCAATTGTACCCATAGTAAACTATGTGAGCTACAGTAATGACTGACCAAGCAGGATTGGTGCAGTAGTGGAACAAATATTACGGAAGTAGCCAGTTACTTTCTGATTGGATTTTGGCCCATTCTACAGGATAGAACTCAGGTTTAGCAACACTATTAAGACCAAGAACTATTTGCTAGATAAGTCCTAGACCCTGGGGGAGAATGAATTACTATTATTTTACTAGATGAAAATAGTGTTAAACAGATTCCTAATGATTATCTTTATACTCATAGATTAATGCATCTTTCAACCCTCATTAGGCAATTAACACAGAGGCCCACAGCTGGTTTAGGTTCAAAGAGTAAGATATTGAGAAGTGCTGAGCTCTGAATGGGACATCTATATCATGACTCCTTCTCTGGAGGATCAGATATCATCACAGAAAGGGTGGAATAACAGTAAGATTCAGAAGGGGGAGATGGCTATAATGAAACTCTTATCTGATGACAGCAGGGTACTTGCACATATGAACTCACAGTGGTTGGGATAACATGCACCAGACCTGGGCAAGATGAAGCCAGACCAAATCCCAACATGGAGTAGAGAGGTAGGAATGAAGTCCACCCTAACTGAGGAACAATTGATAATTGCTGGCTGCTGGAGGATGGAGAGTCAGTTTTCTTTAAGGATGTGGCCCTTAATCTGCTGCCCCTGCTCCAGTAGGTGGCCCAACATCCAGGTACACATTCCAGCATTGAGTGGTCTCAGTGGGCAATAAACAGAAAGGAACACATGAAATTGAGAGGGAATCATGTTGTGGTGGGGAGGAATTGGAGCAGAAAAAATGGGGAGCAGACTTGGTCAAAACACTATGCATGCAAAAAATTCTTGAACAATAAATATATTTGAATTCACTTACAATCTAGTGGGAGTTTATAAGATTTCTTAATACATCCTTAGTTGATGAATTCATCCCATGTTCTTTTCCTCCACCTCCCTGTCCTCCTTGTGGCTTAAACCAGCAAAGGTTTAAATACTTTCCCTCTGTTTTTTCCTATCACTTACATTCTACTATCGCCTCTTGTATTTTTTTACTTGGAATTACAAAATCAAAGGTTTCTAAGTAGTTTCTTCATGCAAACACCTCATTTTGGTTAAGCCTTTGCCTTCCTCCACTTTTCTCTATCCTTGTCTCTCTACCACGTGCTTTTCCCCCCAGTATTTTCCATCTCTACTTTCATTTAACCTAAATTCTATTATCTTCCCTCTATGAGAGCACCCTGCACACCAATGACCTGTTTCTAGTTTCCTAACTTCCATATGCACACTACATTAAGCACACAAAATTTAAAGCTAGGGTCCTGTGATGACTTATCTTGGTTGTCAACTTGTCAACACCTGGAATCAATTAAAACTCAAGTATCTGAACACACCAGAGAAGGATTTTCTTGATTGGATCATTTGAGGTGGGAAGTCCCACCCGAAATCTGGGCCGCATCTTCCGGTGGCAATCTATATAAAAGGCATGTTAGAAGGAAGCTTTTGCTTTTTGCCTACTTTTCCTCACTCTCATTGGCAAGGTCATCAAGGTCATCTACTCTGCTGCTGAAGCATACTTTTGTCGATATTAGAACTCATTTCTTTGGGATTCCATTGTAAACTGATGAATAGAAGAGACATTCAGCCTCATGGATTGAAAAACTACCAGATCTTTGGTTTTTCTGTTGGGAGACATCCACTGTTGGACTAGCCAGATGTGTAAGCCACTCTAATAAACCACACACACACACACACACACACACACACACACTTCTATCAGTTCTGGTCCTCTTAAGAACACTGACTAATATAGACCCTCATATGAGAGAGAAACATACTGTGTTTGTCTTTGGGGCCAGGATGAAGAAGATGCATTTAAGGAGGTGGTATTCTCCAAGTCTATTGAGTGAATGTGTTTGTTACCTTATGATTTTTTTTAGGATCCCTGAAAATCCACTAGCTTTTCTTTGAGCCTAAAGATGGCTGAGAAGGAGGTAGATGGTTCAGGCTAGAAATAATGTCCATAAGCTCCCTTTCATGTCATTTTATTACAGAGGCTGGATTTTCAGAGATGAAAGTTTGTGAAATCAATCACTTCCCAATGTGCCAGAGTGTCTAAATTTCATATAAGCTCACCAACTTAGGTGAAGGCAAAAACACAGTAGGATGTGGGAACAAACTGAGAAGCTCCAAATCAATAGATTATATTAAAGAGCTAGAATAGCATCTTGAAATCCAGTAAGTACCAATATTTGCTGTTTCAAGTGGTCTGTAGTTTAAGACTTCCTCCAACTAAATACATGGCAAAGGTGGGCAAGGTGTCACTGCTAAGGGTCTTTAACTGTGATGGCTGGGCAAGTCCTCATGATACTGTTGACCCTGAGTAGATGCAGACATGTGTGTATAAATGCAGCCACCTAGGTAGATGCTCTGAGGAAAGGGCTAGCTTTGAGACTCAACAGTGAAAAATATTTCGGCAAATAATTGGTCAACAATCTAATATGTGTTATGACCAGTTCAGTCTTTGCACAATAGGCATTTTAAAAGTATCTTGCAGTTTTAATAGCTTTCATATTAGTAATACATACATTTTTGTGTCCATCCCAGTGGTTAATACAATGTAAGAGTTCTAAAGGTGTATAGTCCTCTAGTCAGCATTTCCCTAGATAGCACAGTCTCAGGGTTGGGGCTATGGAGAAGCTTAAACAAATTGACAGGCTCGGTGAGGAGTGGAGTTGATACATCTTACAGTCAGTTCTTTCAAGGAGGTGTGGAAAGTCTTGAGAAGGGAAATGAATTACTTCTTTAAAAAGTCCTAGAGGTTGGTCTTACAGTACTGTTCACTTCCTTGAGATCTGAAATTCTCTCAAAATGTTGAAAACTCTATGTCTCCCTGGGGAAACAAACTACTTTTAAGAGTAGGCTGCATGCCTAGGAGTAGATGGCCAACAGGAAAAGAACTCAACGGCTTGGTTGGAGATCCCTTGTCTGAAAATGTCATGTCAGGGGTTTTTATTTTTAATCCTATGGCATTTTTATACATAGTCTTTCTTTTCACTCTACAGGCCTTTGTTTATATATTAAGGCTTATAGTTTCATGTTTTTATGGGATTCCTGGGTATGTGAACAAGTGGGTCTGTGCATCTAGATCTGTTTGTTGCTCCTTTTCTTGGGCTCTTCTCCTTCAGTTTGTTTGTTTTGTCCTATTCTAATATGCTAGTCTTTGTTTTCATCGTATTATACTTTTTAAATTTCATTTTATTTTGTTATTATTCTTTAGAAGTCAGTTTGTTTTCTAATGAGAGACCGAGAGGGAGTGGATCTGGATGGGCAGGGAAGTGGTGAGGAGCTGTGAGGAGTAGAAGGATGGGAAACTGTAACCAGGATATATCATGTGAAGAAAATACAATTATCTTCAATAAAAGTACAAAGATTCTAAGTCTTAAGTATATTTATGAGTGACATGAGTTGTGGGGAGAGGAGGAATGGAGAGTGTTACTATGCATGGAACATGCTGCCTGACCTTGACAAAATAATGTATGAACCATTAGAGTAGTACATGCGTTATCACCAGTACTTGGCAAACAAGAGACGCTAAGGCTGAGACAGGCTCAGAAGTGTCCATGCTGCAGAGAAAGGATATGAAGCCATGTGTCTGCTCATGCCACCATAGTGACTGGTCCCCTAGCACACCTCTGTTTAGGTCTTTCTCCACATCTTCATTGCTTTATGTTTTGTGTAGTGAATGAGATGTAAGAAGACAATGGATACAAGCAGAATGAGAAACAGATTTAGTGAAGGAATATCCCCTAGCAACCCGTGAAACCATTAGAATCACAGCACAGTGGTCTAAGATCCTCTAAGAGAGACAACCTGAGAGATGGCCAGAGGGCATCTGACTAATCTTGGTGACAGATTACTATTGTGCTGGTTGCACTATTACTCAATAAGTGTGCCTCGTCAGTGTCCCAGATCAGTCAAGATCATTTAGAAGCTTCACACAGATTTCTTCTCATTTCCTTCAGCAGGATGGAAGAAACTATCTTGCAATGTTTCTACTCTTATTCTTTCCTTCTAAAAGGGCTTGGGGCCAGAAAGAACTGTAAATATTCCTAGGATACATTAGATATGAAAAACAAGGCAAGAAACTAGAATAGATTTGAGGCACCAAAATATTTCGATTAGAAATAGTAGTCGGGGTTTGATACCTAAGTAGGGAAGTACGAGTAAAAGGATTTCAAATACAAACCATTTTCCATTCCATCATCATTAAAATATTTAAACTAATTACTTTAGAGAGAAAACCAAATTATTTAAACACTACCACCTTTGTCCACCAGTGTAATGAAAAACACAAATGTGTCTTGCCAGGTCTATAAGACAATGGGAGTGAATTAATGAAATGCCACTTTATCATGAGGTTAAAATCATTGAGCACAGGAAATAGTCATCCAAACTAGCAATATTGAGTCTATCCATGTCTTCTGGGCTAAACTGTGAAAAGGAGGCAAACAATCCAAATATTCGTGATAAATGACAGAATCTTTCTCTTTACCCTTAGTAAAATAAGGGGAGGAATGGAGACAGGGGTGCCCCTTAGCACAGTGCAGATGGCGGCTGTAGAGAATTCAGTCTTGCAGCAAAGGCAGTTAAGTGTTGGGATTAGAAGCAAGACTCACATATCTGCACAGCAGCTGAGTTCAGACACAGAATCGCCAGGTTCCATTAAGACCCAGAACAGTTGGCAGACAAGGCAAGTTTGCCTGTAGCTCTCGTGGTAATCCTGTCAACAGTTGAGGCTAACAGGTTACATTTGCTTATTGCTGATCTTTTCTAAAGGTTGGATAAGATACGTAACTTGAGGTCCATCCTTGCTTCCTCACTCAACCAAAAACCTCTTCTGTGCAGTTCCCAGATGAAAGCATGTAGAGAAGGTCCAAGGCATTGCAAAATGTTCGGGTAAAGAAATTGGGTTACCCAGAAGCAAAACAAAGGAGCAGAGAAAATATGAATTGATATTCCTTTTGATGGGCAATGTTGACTCAGCACAGAAGTTTGCTTTTACTCACTTTGCCTTTAAGTGTGGTGAGTTTTTTTTTTAATTTTATTGTTATTATGTATGTGTATATGTGTTGGTGCTGGGACCTGAACAGCATGTTTAATTGAATGCTTCCCAAAGGAATTAACTCTGACTTTACTCTCTGCTGTGAATGACTTGGTCAGGTTCAAATGATACAGCACTTCTTTCAAAATTCAGGTTAACTAGATGTTGACCCACACAAGATCCAATAGACATGTAATGGGAAAAGAACGAAGTTAAGAAGAAAGCAGGAGGCAGGGACATTTAAATTTGTTAGCAATAAGTTTTTTAAGAAGGTTGGAATTTTAAATTCAAGAAAGAAACAATGTGTGGGAACATAGATGTGAGGTGGTTGGAATAAGCTTTTTCCAACAAGGGGAATATCCCTCCATGTCATGCCCTCCTCCCCAAAGTCCTGCTTTCATGAGTGCAAGAGTACCTTCCTAACCAGACAGACACCTTCTGGGTTGCTTTGAGAAACAACAATACCAGCCATTCTTGCTGGGTGGATAGTTTCTTCCATCATGCTGAACAATAATAATATTTTGGAGTTGGAAGAAATGAGAGGAAATCTGTGGGGAGGTTCTAAGTGATCTTGACCGCGTTGGGACACTGACAAGGACATTATTACTCAAGTGTCCTCTTGCCTATGGAAGCAACTCAAGTGTTCGTAGGAGAGAAGGTAAAAGGCCTTAGAAAGACTTGGTGAAAGGCTGGGTGGTTGGAGATGGGTGACTGGAAAATGTTTTCCAGTGCTACCTGATGAATTTTCTGTCTCAACTGAGGAAATAGTGCTTGTTAATTTTCAAATCAGAAGTGTGAGAATCCTGAGGAAGGTTTCCTAAAGCAGAATGTTGGCCATGCGTCGCAGAGTTGCTTACTCAGTGCTTTCAACTTGAGTCTGGGAATTACATTTCTCTTTTGTGGGTAGAGTTACATTTTATTCAATAGAGAGATGAAAGTACCGAAAGGAAGAAAGAAAGAAAGAAAGAAAGAAAGAAAGAAAGAAAGAAAGAAAGAAAGAAAGAAAGAAAGAAAGAAAGAAAAGCAACAGATAAATTTCAAGGCAAATGTGCTTGATATGGGGCCAGTGAGACAGCTCAGTGGGCGAAGGTCCCTGCTTCCAAGCTTGAAGATCTAAGTTCCATCCCTGGGACAGATATGTTGGAATGAAAGAACCAGCTCCCACAAGTTCCCGTCTGACCTCCACACATGGATTATGGCACATGCACACACATATAAAAGTTTTTCTAAAAAGTCTTCACTGCATTAAAACAATTCTACAAAGAAAGTACAATGAATTTTTTAGAAGAGATCTTACAAATCAATTGGCTAGACACATGGGTATAATAGAAAGAAACTCAAATGTAATGTGATTTTATTTCCCTTATCTGTAAGTACTTTATTGGCTTGGATATTTTCCTTCCCATTAGGAGTATTGCTTAAAGATAATGGATCAAGTTTTCAATGTGTTCATCTCACATTATGCTTGCCACAATATAAGGCCAATAACCAATGTCACATTGGAATAAGGACAAGGCTGCCTGAAATGGAATGGAAGGAGAAATCATAGTGATTCATGTCAAGAAATGTGTGAAGTTCTCATTTCCTCACATAACTGCCTTGTGATTATGCAGACTACAGTGAAGAGGGGCATCGTGTGTGTGTGTGATTTTGGTTCTCATTTTCCAGTGGCTAATGGTTTTGAATGTCATTCCATGTGCTTAGTGATTATTTAAACATCTTATGTGGAGAAATGCCTACTCAGATCCTCAGCCGCCCTTTTAAATATGTTCATTATCACTTTATGACTAACCTACAGGATTCTTTATATATTCTAGATACATTTCCATTACCAGACACACAATTTGCAAACATTTCTCCCATCCCAGCAAATTGTTTCTTACTGTCTTTGAATCACAAATACTTTATTTTGATATAGTCTAATGGATCAAGTTTTTGCTTTGCCATTTTGACTTTGATGCCGTGTCTAAGAAGGTTTCACTGAAATCAAGATCACCAAAACCGATTTCTGTGTTTTTTTTTAAAAAAGGTTTCAAAGTTCTATATCTTATATTTAAGTTTAGGATTACTTTTGAGTTAATTATCTCTTGCATAGAATAAAGAATCACAGAACTTCATTTTTTCCTATGTAGATCTGTAGATAGATCTACATTTAATTAATTAATTCAACTAATTAACTAGTTAATCAATTAATTGGTGCAGGGGATGGAATCCGGGGCCCTATAGGTGCTTAGCATGCACTGTAACCCTGAGCACTAGTGGCCACTTTTTTTTTGAGAGAGAGGTTCTCAGTATGTATCCCTGGCTGTTCTAGAACTTGCTATGTAGAGCAGGGAATCCTGGAATTCTCGAAGATCTGCCTGCCTCTGCCTCTCCGGGGCTGGGATTAAAGGTATATACCACCACACCAGGCATCCAGCACATTTTTTGAAAACACTAAATTTGTGTCCCATTTATTTCTCTATAATTTTGTATTATAGTTCTACCTAAAAATTTGGGCACATTTTTTTTCTACAATTTTAGAAATGTTCCCCAACCTGTTTAAGGTGAGCTAAAAGTCTCTTAGTTGATGTCCCTTCCCCTCTGCAATCAGGATTGGCTTTAAGAAAGCAGCCATTCCCTGCACCTCTGAAGTAGAAACCCTGTACAGACCTAGAGATCCCATCCCTCTCAGTCATAGCTGATGGGACTGTGGTGCCCAGGTCGCCATCTCCCAGACGCAAGGCCACTGAAAGGAACAGGAAAAGGCATATGCTAATTTCCTTGTTGATAGATGGAACCCTTGTCTCCTGAACTTGGCCTAGAAGTTCACTAGCTTCTTACCTTTTGAAGACTTTCAAAAATGAATTTCAATGTTGCACTGTATAAAGCAAAAGTCACTGCAGTCCCTAGATGGAGAGAACAGTGAAAGTTATATAGCCCACTAGTTACAGATCAATCTACAAGATAAAGCTAAATGAGCGTCAGCTCTGTGGAGAAAAATAGGAAGAAAAGAAGAGGCAGGGGCTGTTAACTACCAGCCATTCTCAAACTTCGGCCTTTGTCATAATCAGCCAAAACAGTGGTTCTCAACTTGTGGGTTGAGACCACTTTGGGGTGGAATGGCCCTTTCACAGGGGTTGCCTAAGATCATCAGTAAACACAGACTTTATATTACAATTGATAACAGTAGCAAAATTACATTTATGAAGTAGCAATAAAAATCATTTTATAGCTGAGGGTCACTGCACCGTGAGGAACTGTGTTAAAGGGTTGCAGCATTAGGAAGGTTGAGAATCACTGAACTATGAACTCATGAGGTTTGGGCTAGGCATGTCTTTTTCTTTTGAAACAATCTTACAGCATTCTATGACCATAATGCTGTTACAAGCACCTAGGAACTAACAGTAACGTAAGCAGTTAGTACAGGCTGCCACAATGAAATATTATAGCCCATGTGGTTTAAACATAAAAGTTCATGTCTCGGAGCTCTAGAAACTGGGAAGTCCAAGGTGGGTGATAGCCAACTTGGCTCCTCCTGAGGATACCCTCTCTGGCTTGCAGATGGCTACATGGTCACTGTGTCCTCATAATAGAATGATAACATGATGTTTTCCTGGACACAAGTCCAGTTCCCAGTACCCACATGGCAGCTCATAAATGTAGTGGTAACTCCACTACCAAGAGATCTGATACTTCTTTATCCCTGTAGGCACTAGGCTTACATATAGTAAATTAACATCTATTAAGGCAAAAAATCATACATATAAAATATTTTTTTTTTTAGAAAATTGATCTACTAGCTCTGTGCTTTCCCCTTTATCATTAAAAGTTTTATTTTTCTTGCTGTTTTTCTCAGAATCTGTGTTTGAAGACTGGATCTTTAACTTGCATGTATTTTTAAGTCCTTCTGTAGCCTGTGCTCTCGACTATCTGGATCTTTTTCTTCCTTGATGATTTTGGACTTAAGATGGGCATTAGTATACTTAGAGAGATCTAGAGTTTCTTCATTGACCCCTTTTCTAAATGTCCTGAAGGTTTAATGCTCCCCTAAAGAAAAGAGCAGGGGGTAGGATAGGAGCTGGGCTAGGGCTGAATGCTGTGAAATCACAGACTGACATCTACTCATGTTTTTTCTTTATATATTTAAATTTTTTTAGAAATGTAGACATTCTTTATTATACAGAGGACTTGGTTTTTGTGCTCATCTTTCCATTTTGATGATTCAGGATTATTTTCTAGAAGGAATATTGCAAAATTGAAAACTAAGTAGTCTCTATTGTCTGTAGACATCTGGGAGCCCTTTTAGGCTTGTCAAAAATACAAATGAAACAGACCCCCTATTTTTAAGTACTCAAAAGTTTTTCATTCAGTGGGTCTGGGTTGAGGATTTTAGAGACTGTATTTCTGATATTCTTTCTACATAACATTTTGATGGTGTTAACTTGTAAACTACGCATCCCTAACCCCCTGGCCTCTGTGAATCGAGGCATTGAGAAAATGAAGTCACAGGAAGTTGTTGTGTCCCAATATACTGGGGTGAGCATCTGACCCGTACTGAGATGAAACGTAAGCCAATCATTTGCATCCAACAAGGCTTCAAAATCAATGTAACTGATCGAGATGTTTCATGAGCTTTACTATGGAATAACAGCAGGAAAGACAAGCCAAATGTAACTGGCAATGGACTCATGGTTACAAGGGCAAAAGAGTAATGAGATGTTAACAGGGAAATGAAAAAAAATACAAACTTTAAGACAATGTAGAAAAAAATGGAAGGCAGCACTACATGATGGAAAAGCCTCCTATGCTCAGAGTGGTCAGCAGAATAAACTATGAGTACAAACATAAATATATGTTTATATTTTGACAGCATGTCAAATTTTCTCCCCCTTACCCCGCAAAACCTATGACCACCCCAATCATGGGGTTTTGACAAAATTTACAGTACCAGAAAAAGTATGTACTAGGTCCAGAGTAAATTAAATAAGAATTAAGACAGATAAATCTCTCCCACCTGCCAGTACTCAAATAACCAGTCAGAGGCTTAATATTAATTATAAATTGTTTAGTCTATGGCCCAAGCTTCTTGCTAGCTAGTTCTTTCATCTTCAATTAACCCATTTCTATTAATCTATGTTTTGCTGTATGGCCATGGCATTACTGGTCTGCTGGCACATTGCTCTTTGGGCAGCAGACTGGTTTCTCCCCGACTCCGTCTTTTTTCTCCCTTTATCTCTGCTTGGATTTCCTGTCTGGCTATAACATGTCTTGCCATAGGCCAGAGCAGCTTCTTTATTAATCAGTGGTAGCAGCACATATTCACAGCATACAAAAGACCATTCCACAGCACTTCCCCCTTTCTGTCTAATCAAAAAGGAAGGTTTTCATTTTAACATAACAAAATTACATATAACTAAACAGCTATCAAGCAAGAATTGCAGTTACAATATCTAGTCTATTTGCATTTGACAAAATTAAAGAAAATATCCTATTGTCTATGCTATCTTTGTAAGTCTAAAGTTTTGTACCTAATTTACTTTTTGTAATAACCAAGGAAAACTATAATTATAGCTATCTAGTCTTCAGTTTCATCAAAGACCCCAGAAGGATATAATATTATCTAAGTAAACAGGAAGTGCATTGTAGTAGCCCCCACAATCAAATATCTCTCTGTAGTTAAAAAAAAAAAATCTCAACGACAACGCAATAGTATACAGTATCCAGACTCTTTGTGTATTTTCCATTTTTATGTGGCATTTTTTTATTACTCTATTTTTTAAAGGACTTTCTCTATCCTTTTTCTTTTCTCTCCCAAGCCTATGTATATTTTTAAACATTGTTTTTAACATCTGAGTCTATTATTTTGTCTATCTTTAATCCTTTTCTGACCAGGAGAGTTTTTATTTTTATTTATTTATTTATTTATTTATTTATTTATTTATTTATTTATTTAAAGATTTATTTAAAGATTTATTTAAAGATTTATTTAAAGATTTATTTATTTATTATGTATACAGTGTTCTTTTGCATGTATCCCTTCAGGCCAGAAGAGGGCACCAGATCTCATTGCAGATGGTTGTGAGCCACCATGTGGTTGCTGGGAATTGAACTCAGGACCTCTGGAAGAACAGCCAGTGCTCTTAATTTAGCTCAGTGGTAGAGCGCTTGCCTAGCAAGCACAAGGCCCTGGGTTCGATCCTCAGCTCCAAAAAAAAAAAAGGAATACTACAAATAGCATCTAATGATGCCCAAGGGCATCAGCTCCTGATAGAACTGAGAACAGAAAATGGGGTTGGGGATTTAGCTCAGTGTTAGAGCGCTTGCCTACCAGGAGAGTTTTAAAACTGCTAAGCTGCATGGCTAGAACTGAAGCAGTGACCTGGATGCTGGCTTTGCCTCCCTCGACTTTTCAAAATGACTCAGGTACCAATGAGTCATGCTTACTTCCCCAATTCTGAGAAGCAGTATTAAGTAGCATGCCTGTGTCTTTATGCTTGCAGCTGTGCTCCCAAGCCTGCAGGCAGTGGCTGTGAGAAGCCTCTCTTTATTGTGGCTTGTGAGAGACTGCAGGAGACCACCATGTTGCCCCTAACGTCTGCCAGGGGACACATCTCTGTACCACAGCTTGTCATGAGCAACATGAACTAGGAAGCTGCTCGTAGCTCTGTTCTACAATTTCTTTTTAAGCTCTCTCAGGTTTTAGGTGGAAACACTTGCCACCATGTCTGGGCACCAGTTGTAAATGGATAAATCTCTCCTGCCTACTGGTACATGAATAACCAGTCAGAAGCTTAATATTAATTACAAAGTGTTTGGTCTATGGCTCAGACTTCTTACTAGCTAGTTCTTTCATCTTCTTTAATCAACCCCAAGTGACTTTTGTCTCTTTTGAGTAATTTTATTTCAGTCTATTTTGTCTGGTATTAGAACAGTTATACCTGTCTGCGTGAGTTCATATTCCATTTGCTTAGAATACTTTGTCCACTCTGTCTAAGATTGTGTGTCGTATCTTTGATGACCAGACTGTTTTTCTTGGAGTCAGCAAAGAGGCACTTCCTGTTTTCTGATCCAATCTGCTAGTTTTATGTCTTTTTATTGGGAAATTGAAGAGCAATAATATTCAACATTATTATTGAAGCTGTATAATGATTCCTATCATTTTTGTTGATTTAAAAAAATTTCCTTACATGCTTAGCTGTCCTATTACGGCCTCTGACCCGTGTCCTCTTGGTTGTTTTTCCTTCTGTTCAGTCTGAAGTATTCCTTCCAGCATCTCCTGTAGAGCTGGCTTGGTAACCAGGAATTCTGTCAGCCAACTTTTATAATGGAAATTTTTTCTCTTTTAGCCAGGAGAGATGTTTTTGCTTCATATAACAGTGTGAGTTGGTGGCATTGGTCTTTTAGGGTTTATAACACATCTTTCAGAGTCGTTTTGACTTTTAAAGATTCTATTTAATTGGCCTGATTTTATTGATGAATTGATTCTTTTTGTTTCCTTGCATCTTTCAGTAACTTTTTTGTTAAAACATAATACGATATGGGGAGTTAATTTTCTGGCCCTGTCTTGTGTGTGTGTGTGTGTGTGTGTGTGTGTGTGTGTGTGTGTGTGTGTGTTCTGGACTAGGAGCTCTTTCCCTAGATTTCGGAAATTTTCTTCTGTGATTTCATTGAAAACATATTCTGTGTTTTTTGATGTGGAATTCCTCTTCCTCTCCTTCTATATCTACAATTCATAGAATTAGTCTTTTCACTGTCTCCCAAAGCTCAAAAATGTCCAATTCAATTAAAAAAGTTATTATTGCCTTTGACTGGGTCTTCTACTTTCTCTATGTAGTCTTGAATCCTTGATACTCTGTTTTCTACAAACTTTATTCTAATGAAGAGGCTTTTCCTCTTAGTTTTTATTTGAATTGCTTATTACTGAATCTTTCATATCTATTTTGGCTGTTGTTCAGTATTTCTATCTCTTTCTTAAATTCTATTTTCCTATCTTGAATTGACTTCCTCATTTCATTGGACTGTTTTTTCCTCCTGGCATACATTCATGCTGTTTGAGATATTTATATTTGTTCTTTTGAACACTTTGGAAGGTTTTCTAAGTTGCTCTCATTGGGAGTCCTAACTGTGGAATCAGTAATTCTAAGAAGTTAAATATTGTCTTGTTATTTTCATGTCACTTTTGCTTATGTATCAGAACTTGTACATCTGGAGTTAGAGTCTATTGGCTGAGTTTTTATCTATTTAATTTTTAAATTTCAAACAACCTTTCTTCTTTCTGTGGGAGTTGTTCCAAACATCTTCTTTCAGTGCAGTACCATGGCTTCTCTCTTTTCTGGGGTTGTCTTTTACATTGGTTTTCTCAGATAGGAAAGAAAACTGATAGGCTGGTATGGTGACCAAATCAAAGCTGTATGTCCTTTTGGTTGGTGGTTCTTCTTCCTTCTAACTTGACCCTGCTCTGATCTATACTCTACCTTTCAGGGACTTTATGTGGTGTCTGGAGTTCTTAGTCTGTGGCACCCAAATTCTGTCTTATCCCTGGGCTGGCAGGGATGTGTACCAGCTATGTGGTGCCTGGGGCTCTGTGATCCTGTGTGTGCTCAAATAAGCACATGGTATTTTTCCTATAGAGTCTTATATAAATATCAGCATATTTATCTTTCTGTCTTTAAAAAATGAAACAAGTTTAATTACATAGATACCAATTGCATCTATTTTTGAATGTGAAAAAACCACATATTTTCTTCACGATTTCAGCTTTTCAACTAAAATTTAAACCTTCAGTGTCTGGCTTTATGCAGTGCTATGGATTGAACCAGTCTTAGTGTTCTATTCCTGTGAAGAGAAACTATGACCTTGGCTACTCTTATAAAGGAAAGTACTTAATTGGAGCTTGCTTATAGCTTCAGAGTGTCAAATCCATTGTCATCACAACAGGGGGTATGACAGCATGCAGGTAGACATGGTGCTGGAGGAGTAGCTGAGAGTTCTACATCTGGACCCAGAGGCAGCAGGAAGAAAGAGACTCTAGGCATGGCATGGACTTCTGAAACTTCAAAGCCCACCCCCAGTGACACAGATCCTCCAACAGTGCCACACCTCTTATTTTTTCTCAAGTAGTGCTGCTCCTTGATGAGTGAACATTAAAATCTATGAACCTATGGGGGCATGTTATTCAAACCACCATAGACCCTATGGATTCATTCATGACAGGCAGGAGCTTTACCTACTGAGAGCTACATGCAGAGCCACTATTTTGCTCACATTTCTGTAATCCTAGAACTCAAGATGTTGAGGTAGAAGGATAGATTGGGCTATATAGCAAAGCTATATCTTGAACATCCAAAAGAGGGGATATAGCTCAGTGTTAGAGCACAGGTCTAGCATAAGTTAGGCCCTAGTCTCAAGCATCAGTGTGATAAATATATTTTAAAACAAAGCTTGAGGAAAACTCCAGAGAGAAAATAAAACATGAAAGACAAAAAGGAGAAAATGGTTATTGTAAGAGCCAGAGAACCAGGAACCTGCCATAGCATGGTGCCTTCTAGCTACAACAGGAAGCTATGGCAATGAACTCTTAATAAGATGACTCCCAAATCAACACATGAACAATTCTAACAGCAGTTGACACCCCATCATGGGGGGTGGGAATCTCAAGGGGCCTGTTTTGGTCATAGAGAGATATATATGGTATTTGTTAGAATGGTTTATAGGCTTGGTCCAGCTAGCTCAACAATGGCTGTCTACTAACTGAACATACAAGAACCCAGTAGTCATTCAGTCCAAGAGGCGGGCTATCTTGACTCTTCTTCAGTGTATACTGGAATTCTGAAGAAGAAGGCTCTAATACCAGTGAGGGAAATCCAGTGACTGTGAGAGCAAGCAGACAAAGAGAGCAAGCTTCCTTCTTCCATGTCCTTTATATAGGCTTCCAGTTGAAGGTGCAGCCCACATTAAAGGCGGATCATCCCACCTCAAAAGATTCGGATTAAAATGGGCTCTCCCCATTTCCAATGATTCAATTAAAAAAAATCCCTCATAGGTGTAAATCGAGCTGCTTGGATTTTAGTTAATTCTGCATGGAGTCAAGTAAAAAACAGGAAGAGTCATCACAGGACCCTACCCCTAGATGAACAAGCTTAACAGCTGCTGAGAAAGAGAGAATTAGACTTTCCCAAAGATAAGCCCCTTGATTCATCATCCAATTTCAAGTGGTCAGCCCTAGAAATGTGTAAAGGCACAATAAAACTTGATGTTTTACCTCTCTGTCCTATAAATGTTAGATAGAATCCTCAACAGGAAAAACTGCACATAAACAGATATTCCTACGTTGGGGACCCCTTTATTTAAAATACTGCACAGAATCCATGGCTTGGGATTTGGGGGATGGAAGCTTTTGGCAAAAGGAACTAGCTTCCACTTGGGCACACCCTTTGAAATCTGGACACATTGCTTCCTTTAAGGGAAACAGCTGCGAACTAGCTAATGAGCTCTGGTGGAAACTAAGATTTTCAGCTGAGAACATTTTGTCACTGACAGATGGACGTTTTCGTCTCAGAGCTCAGTTTGCACTCATGGACAAGGTGAGAGGGACAGCAAAGACTCCTTTCCTCTGGAAATGGCATCTGTGAGTGTACCAGGCCTGACTTCAGCCAGAGCTCCGTTTACCAGCAAAAATGTCTGCTCTTCCACATGGAGGAACTTCACCCTGCAATCTGCTACCTGCTGCAAAGACACAAGAGCTCACTGCATAGCTTGGCTTGGCAATGAGTGCAGATCATGCCTAATGATGCCCTCTCCCTCCACATCAGGTGGGCTGCATACAAAGCTGTTCTCACACTTGCGCCCCCTGCCGCCATCATTAAATACTCCGTGTATTCACTGCTTTTAGGCTGTTTCCAAGCAGTCTGGCTGTTTTCCTCTGCTATTTGAATAACTAGAGACCTACCCACTAAGCACACTCTTTGGAGAAGATTTATACATCCTTTGGAAAGGATAGAAAGCCCTGTTTGATGCTGCTTGCTGAACCCTGCGTGCTGTGTATGTGGGTGCCTACTGTCAGTGCTTTCTGTTAAGACCATGTTGCTCATGAACTTTCAGTACAGGGATAGAAGCTAAGACCCAGCAGATGTCAACTATCTCAGAGTAGGCACAAACGATTCTGTTGCTGACACCAGTTTGATCTGTGGCTATACCATTCTTGCCCGGGAAGCTAATCATGTCAAGTTTTCAATTTTTCAGGCCATTTTCAGGCTGGAAATGTGGCACAATTCTATAGATTTCATTGCAATAAACACTCAAGAGGCTCCAAGTTCAGGCATTGATGGACGGTCCATATTCCTACAATCTATGCCTCTCTGCTTTAATGAGGCTGAAATGGCCTCCTAAAGATTGGCTCAGGAAGATTTTGATCTGCCTCTCTCTCTAGTTTCATGCCCTTGTAAGTAGTTGAGCTTGGTTACTTCATAACTCTTACTAGAGAGAGTCCATCTCTCAGATACTCAAGGTATACCATTATGATAATAATAAAAAAAAGAAGTTATATGGCATTCTAGGAAACTTTGGATTCTTCTTTAATTTTAGGCATGATCATATTTCTTTTCCTTAATGGCAACCCCAATCTAACCTATATGACACATCTTTGAATGGTACTGTAGCCAAAAGGGAATTTTAAAGATCCAAATTTAATTTTGTCTTAGTCCTGGGATATCCTGATTGATTGATAAGGTCAAAGACTTCAATACAATGCTTTCAGGGTCCTCTAGGGAACCCCATATGGGTCAAACGTGGAAGGCACAGTGGGTGTCTGCTAAATTTATGGAAAACTTCTTTCTGTCTTTATCATTTGATCTCACCAGA
>CABHPH010115432.1:4442-16963 GCA_902168325.1 Peromyscus nudipes
ACACACACACACACACACACACACACACACACACACACACACACACAAGAATGCCTTAGAGGCATGAACATCATACAAAACAATTGATCCAAAGGAGGGTGGGCTCATAAATGATGGTCAGCAGCCTGCCAATGTCTTTGGGGTCCTAATGAAGTAAATGGTGAATGTCTATTACAATGAGCCCAATTCTGCATAGCACTACATTTTCCCCTTGAGATTGGGAATGTGTGGACAGGGTGGCTGAGAGAGGAGAATCCCCCACCTCAAACATTTTCTAACTCTTTTATTTTCCTTCTAAGATTTATTTATCTATTTATTTTATGTATATGAGTGTTCTATCTGCATGTATGCCTTTATGCCACAAGAAGACATCAGATCCTAGATGGTTGTGAGCCACCATGTGGGTGCTGGGAATTGAACTAAGGACCTCTGGAAGAGCAGCCAGTGCTCTTAACGGCTGAGCCATCTCTCCAGCCCCTGTAGCTCTTCTTTTAAAGCTCAGTTTCTATAGTTAATATCTTTTCCTTTCCTGCCCATCTCCCCTTTTATCGGTCTGTCCACTCTCTTCCTTCTTTTCAGTGATGTGAGTCTACTGGTCGCCCATTCCAGATCTGCATCCTTAACTCCAAGATGGTCATGTGACCGAGAAGAGAGAGGAAGGCCCTGGGGCCAGTGACTTCAGTTACGTTTCTGGGCCCAGCTGTGTCTGCAGTGAGGGTTTGCTGATCTGGGCTTTTTCAGTTACGTGAAGCAATTAAACATCTATGACTAATAACCAAAATCACTACCAAGCATTTGGGCAGGGGTGGGCAGGATGCCAACAGCAGTTGCCTAAGTGATGTGTGTGATCAGCAGATTGGGCAAAAGATAAGCACTTATGAAACAGAACAGAGTCCACCCAGCCCCAGTCCTGTGTAGTAGGACACGGTTACCCACAGCAGGGCCCGGAATCCCCCACAGCAGGGAGCTGGCAAGTAGACAAGCTGTTCTTTGACCTTTGCCACCTACCGCTTGAGCCAGACACCTGAGGAAGGAGAAGGAATCGGACAGGAGGGGGCTGAGGGGAAGCCTGGTGGCCAGGGATCAGGCCAGAAGGCGTCTAACTCTACTGGCCGCTTGTCCAAGACAAGGAGTGAGGCGAAGAGGATACAGAATTTCTCTATGGGGAAATAAATACAGGCTGCTTATTATCTCTATGGGTTTCCGAATTCTTTAGGGAGCCCAGGAGAATGTATAGCCTCCCATTCTCTAGCTTTGCTTTCAGATTAGAGTCGCGGTGTCGGTCAGGTGTGAGGATCTAAGGCCCAGGTAGACGGCCAGGCCAATTCACACCTGCGTTTCCACCCGTTTCCGGTGGATAGCCAACTGATGGTACAAACCCGGCCAGCCTTGCCAGGCTCTTGCATAGGAAAGAGAAATGTTTCCAGTGTTCTGTTCATTGCAAAATCCACAGCCTGTCAGCTGCTTCCTTTGCGTCTTCTGCGGGTGTGAGCATGCTCTCCACCCTGCCTGCTGTCTGTCCTGCAGTGGGGCTGGGTACTCTGTGGCCCACTGTCAGGAGGAGCGGCTTCTTCACTTATTTGCTTGAGGTCATTGTAAGGATGATCTGACCTTTATAAAAGGGAAATCCATCCAAGTCTCACACTTTGATTAGATGACTTTTGACAATACGTTGCTGCGGTGGCATTGAAAAATTATTGAGGTTCCAAAGGCTTCAATGCCTATGGCCCAGGACTCAGAAACCACTACTGGAAAATTCATATAAAGTGTTACATTCAATTGAAGTTCATGCTGATGCTTCCAGGAAGCCCCCTAGCAAGTGAAGCTACTATGTTTCTGGCAGTTCCTAGGTAAACATAGCCCTTGCTGGTCACGTGATCAGTCTGCAGGGACTGTTGTAAGTCCGTAAACTTTCCCAAAGGTTCATGGCCTGTTACACATGTTTAGGATCTTGCAGTTTTCCCTCATTGCCTCTGAAGTAGACGTGCAATTACCAGAAAGTTCACCGGCTCCCTACACCATGCCCCTGAGGGCCTTTTATTTTATTTGGAGCTTTGCACCGAGCCTCAGAAGGACTTGAACACGTGCAGGGATGTGGACACAGTTGACTCAGCAGTTAGGGAGCTGACTCCTCCATGACAGGTCTCCTAGCTTTATTCTGCAGAGGCTGAAATATTGAGGGAGACACTCTGTAATCTAGCAGTTCCCCAACCCTAATCCTGGCTGTAGCTGTTGGAAAATGCACAGATGTGACATCATAGGCTCTTTACTCCCTGGGTATTTTCTAAATCCTCAGTGCAGGACGGGCCCCTGCTTTAAAGTGCTCAGTGATTTATGCAAAGAGACTTGGTTCCTGGAAGTCCCTAGCGTGCTTATCACAAAGCATTAAACAGGCATTTGGGGAGAAGTCTGGGGAAGTCATCATTGCAGGGGTTTTTGGCAAGGCAGAGGAGGGCTTTTCTTAAAAGAGCACATGGGGACTGGAATGCTCCCAAGGCTTTCCTTTCCTTTTTTGTCCATGAAGTTAACTGCAGAGCAGATTTGTGAAGAGAAAAGGCAGGGCCCTGGTTAGAGGCATCTGTCAGAGGTATGGCGGCATCTGTTTTCGGCCAAGCCTGGGGTGTTCACTGTGTCTTCTCTGCAGACCTTTCCTGCTCCTGAAGGCGCTCTTCAAACATCGCCACCTTTGACTTAAAATTGATGGCTTCTTGGCTGGGATAGCCTGTGACCCCTGCACGCTTGTAGAGAGAGGTTTCCCATGGGGACAACCCTCCTCACCAACTATCTCTCAAGTGACCTCCCCTAGTGCTAGGATTTGTACTGTTGATCATGATTGGGGGTCAAAGTTTAGGGCCCTAGTAAAGGTTGTGGCCAGGTGAAGTTTTATAGTATTTTAATTTTATTTGAGGAGACCAAAGATTTTTCTAAATTGTGGGGTTTTGCACAAGATTAAAAGGTGTATAGTAGATGCCAAGGTCCAGAGAAAAGCCTTCCTATTCTTTCCCCATCCCCCACCTTTCCAAGGGTTTTTGCTTCTTAGAGGCAATTCCTCTTCCCCCAGCACCCAGAGGTTCCAGCCTGACCAACACCAGCAGCTCCCAGAAGTCCTTGATCTCCGATGTCTGCTGTCCTTCCTAGGCAGGGGTGGGGGTGGGTGGGTCTGTGGGCTGTGTAGAATGATCTCGGGGCAGGAGGAGGCTGCTCAGTGGCAGGGCTGTGATCCGAGTTGAGGAAAGAGTAGCAGCCTGGGAAACAGTTACTCTGGCTTCTTCCAGACCCTTCATGCGGACAAGGGAGCTCGCTGCTGGGCATACTGGGTTACCTGAGGTCTCCATCTTACTCCTATTTTCCTTCTCACGTGTGCTTCCCTGGCAGGGGCAAAGGAAATCCAAGCCAGGAAAACCTAAGTCTGAACTTGCATAAGAACAGGAGTCCATGACCTGAGCTTTCCTCCTGCCCCTGATCTTGCTGTGTGACCTTAGGCAAACAGGCCTTCTTGGTTGCTCACAACTCCACAGTGTGGAGTCACCGAAGGGCCCCCAGAGGGGAGACGGCAGAAGTGCTTTGGGAGTACTATCTCAGAACCTCCCATCTCTGTAGGCTGTGGTGTGGGTACTGATGAGGGAGAAACTAAGTCTAGATTCTGATTTGTTGACCTGTGCTGGGCCCGACCGCGAGGTGGCTTCATGGCTCACTCGAGAAGCCAGGAATCGCATCAAGGTTTACTGAAGCCTAGGAACAAGGTCTGTGCTCCAGGGATGGCAGCTGCCATCTGTGATAATCCCAATGGCTCTGCCGGGACTGCGTTCACATGAACTTCCGCTGCCACCGCAGATCTTGGTTTCTGTACATTTTACAGTCCTGATGAAAGTTGATAGCACGCCTTTCCCCCTGAAGCGAACTCCCTCTGGACACTCCTTGAAAGCGAGAACTTCCATGTTTACATTTCTACAAAGGTTTTCTGTATCCGTGGCAGTTACTTCTGCTCTTTGACTAAGTTAAGTCCTATGCTAACTAGTTTTAAGTTCTCAGAGCTTGGGACAAAACTTATGTATCCCTCATCTGAGGAGGCAAGGGTTTACAGTATTACAGCAGTGTGTGTGTGCACTGCCAGTGTGTGCATGTGTGTGTGTTTGTGTGTGTGTATGCATGAGCATGGGCATATGTGTGTGTGTGTGTGTATGCATGGGCATGGGCGTATGTGTGTGTGTGTGTGTGTGTAACTTGAAATAGAAAAAAAATGTTAATTTTCTATATCATCCTCTCTAGATTTCCACAGTGCAGCCAAGATTGTTCTAGAAGATGTGGCTTCTAGAGGCAGAGGCAGGTGAGTTCAAGGCCAGCCTGGTCAACAGAGGGAGTTCCAGGCCAGCCAGGGCAGCATAACTAGTTCCTCGATTAAAAAAAAAAGTGGTCTCTGTTAGTGCAACAGAATAATAAATAAATCAGAGTCCAGTTATCTCCTTCATTTGCCTTGAACAGCTTTTGTTTTTAAGAAAATGTGACATTTACACTGCAAGAATTTGTTATAGGTAAAGTGAAAGGCCTAGGCCATCTCTCTCAGACAATCATTGCTCCCATTTTGTCTTTTGTAATCCTTACATCATACCCAAGTGTTTGACTGTTAAATGTCTTTATTTTACAGATGAGAAACGGGCACCTGTGCAAGTCTGGTGGACGCCTCACAATCCTTGGTGCCATGAGCAGGAGGACACGTTGGTTTTCATTTCTTTGTGTGTGTGTGTGTGTGTGTGTGTGTGTGTGTGTGTGTGTACTAGAAGTGAATCCGGGGCCCTGTGCACGCCATGCTGGTCAAGAGCTCTGCCGGTGAGTGCCAAGCCCATCTCTGCAGACACCTGTTTTAGCACAGGTGTCTCAGAAGGGGCCGAGGAGTGGAGTGGGAATTTTGGTCTTTTCTAGAGGCTTCCTTCCATCCATTCTTCTTAGACTAGCTCCTCTTCATCTGCATTCCTCTGGTGAGTTTGGTTTAAAAGGCAGTTCGGGGTGCCCTGGCCATTTGGCCCCTGGCCATTTAACAGCTGTCCCTTCCCCTCAGAGGAGGCTGCGTTTCTGTGGTGGAGGATGTGTCCCCAGCACGTAATTTATCTGTTTGTTTATAAAGCACTTACAGGTCTTTGGGGACAGCAGGGCCTGTGTAAATGTGCTATTTATTATTCATCAGCTTTACCCTCTTAATGGTCCCTCCAACAGGTCTGAATCAATTGAGGGCCATCAGGTCACAAGAAGTAGTACTGACTTCCTGCCCAGTGAGAGAGTCGCCCCCCTCCCAACATTCCCCCTACCTTCCCCAATAATTCCCTTACCCCCACCCCAAAACCCCCTACCCCACCCCAACATCCCCCATACCCCAGCATCCCCCACACCTACACCCCAACATCCCCCCACACCCACATATCCCCCACCCCAATATCCCCCCACCCCAACATCTCTCCATTCCACCCCAACATCTCTCCACCCTACCCCAACTCCCCCTACACCCCAATATCCCCCCCCACACACACCCCCACCAGGCCCCATGCTTGCACTGGCAGGTTGTGTTCAGGTGAAGGCTCACCCTAAGGTGCTGAGGAATCCCCGCAGCTGGCTCTGCACATCTCAGAAAAAGCTCCCACAGCCCAGGGTCCCTGGATTCTCCGAGCAAGCAGGGCAGAGCAGCCAAGTGTAGCAAACCGAGTGCTTTGTTCTAACCCTGTCCAGCTTATGCAGCTCTTGCTAAAATTTATTGATCCTACTCCTTGCTTTACTGGGTGCACATAAATCTTCCAAAAATGAGAATTTGGGTCTGAGTATACAAACATTAGAAAGCGATCCTGGAGCGGCTGTTGAGTTGGTGGCCTGCTGGCCAAGCAGGCACAATACCCTGTGTTCAGTTTCCAATAAACTGAGCGTGGCGCTACACTAGTCCCAACACCTGGGAGGTGGAGGCATAAAGCCCTTAGCCACTTAGCAAGTTCAAAGGTAGCCTGGCCTACATGAGCCCTTGTCTTTAGAAGAAAAGAAAAAAAAAAAAAAAGAATTGAAAGGAGCTTTCATTTTATTTTTACATTTCTAAAAAAAATGTAAAACCAAAACAACAACGAAACAGAAAACATGCATCGTTTGCCCTCTTGAGAACGGCTTTACTGGTGGTTTCTGTCTCGGCTTTTGTACACTCACCCACACAAATAGCTACATTTGACATCTGGCTGTAGTTGGCTTTGCTCATCCCACATTATTTTAGCACAATTCCTCAGTGTTTCCTTCAGGACTGAAATGCTTCTGTGTAGATGAACACCATGGTCTGTCTTGGGAAGTCTGGGTCTTGCGATGTCCTGGAGTCAGCATTCAGAATATTAATTTTCACTGGTCGTGTGAAAGGGGTAGGTGACCTGCTGAAAATGAAGCCTCAGCAGAACTCAGACTTTGGGATGACTATATTTTAATATACTGGTTAGAAAACCATTCCTCATACTAATGGGGCTCTTTGTCCCCTGTCACTGGAAGAGAGAGAGGAAAAAAAAATCTTACTTAATTCACATTTTCCTCCCCTTCCTTTCTTTCCACAAGGTCTCCCTGGCCTTAGGTAGCCCAGGTTGGCCTGAAACGCACAATCCTCCTACTTCCGCCTGTCAAGGCCTGGGATTACAGATGTGTGCTTCCATGCCCAGCTCAGAGTCTTCTTCAGGTTGGAAAATAGTTAAGAGCAAATTGGATAACAGGCACCCCACAGAACCTTCTGCTGATTTCTTGGCTGGTAGCCTCTCTATTCTAATGGCAAGTTATGAAGTCACAAGCCAGGGTTCTGCTGGCCACGGTCCTGTTCTCACTTCTGCTGAGACATGGTAGGTCTCTTCTCACAGACCTAGGCACTAAAGACAGACCAGTGTGTAATGAAAGGAAAGTATTCACAACACACAAACACCCAAGAAACCAGGGGAAAAGCAAACCGGAGTCCAGTTTACTAGGTAGCAGAGATCAAATGTTTGAAGCTGATCCTTGCCCTTGGGGCAGACCTTCACAGGCTTTTCCTAAAGGGATTTAGGTCTGGTCTCTCCTCTTGCTAACATCCAGAGGAGTATTTGTATAAATTTCTTCATACAGTGCCCAGGCAAAACCCACTTACAAATGTTACCTAATAAGAGGTTTCATGTTGCCAGGCGGTGGTGGCGCATGCCCAAATCCAGCACTTGGGAGGCAGAGATAGAGGGATTTCAGTGAGTTTGAGGCTAGCCTGGTCTACAAAGTGAGTTCCAGGACAGTCATGGCTACCCAGAAAAACCCTGTCTTAAAAACTGTCCCCCCCGCAAAAAAAATCCATAAATGTTAACACTGTTTCCCTGGAAAACAGGATTGTGAATGATTATTCTGTTTTTACTTTTCTACATCTTCAACTTTTTCTTCTTTTTAAAAATATATTTGAGTGTTAAGTATCTGTCCTCCTTTGCTTCAGATGTTAACTTGACACAGTCCAGAATCTTCTGAGGGAATCTCAATTGGAGGATTGCCCAGATCAGAACAGCCTGTGGCCATGTCTGTGAGACATTGTCTTGACTGATGTAGGAGGGCCCAGCCCACTGTGGGTGGCATCATCCCTTAGTAGGTGGGTCTGAGCTGTGTGAGAAAGCTAGCTGAGCAATCCAGCAAGCAAATGTTCAACATGCGTGCACTCACACTTCCAGTTTCTCTGTAACCCCAATTTTTTTCAGTTTTTTTCCTTCCTTCCTCCTTCCCTCCCTCCCTTCCTCCTTCCCTCCCTCCCTTTCTTCTTATATATTTTAGGTGGGGAGGGAGACAGCTTTTTTTGAGACAGACTCTCATGTAGCCCAGATTGTCCTTCAAGTCCTAAAGCAGCCTAGGATGACCTTGTCCTGACTCTCTTGCTTCCACCTCCCAAGAACTGGGATCACAGGCATGGGCCGCTATGCCCAGTGGCTTTTACCAAACACTGCTTTAAAACTTTTCCTAAATATTATTTCCATTGATGGCATAAAGCACCCTCCGGGAACACGCATCACTTACCTAACGGCTCTTCCAGGGTCAGAAATTCTCACAACCACGAACAGTGCAGCATCAATCATTTTGTTATAAAGCTCACATCTCTGATTGGCCCCTCATTGCACACTCATGAAAGTGAGAGTGCAATGTCCATGAGTGTGCAATGTATAAAGTGCTTGAGCCACACTGACTGCTCTTCCAGTGCTCACCCGTGAAAAGGAACACAGTCCTAACAGCTTCACCAGCCTGGAACTAGTGCTTTTTTAACATTCTGTGTCACGTGATGGATGGAAAATGGCGTCTTGCTTTTAGTTTAATTCTGTCTTTCAATGACTACTGAAGTCATATTGTTCCATGGGTCAACTGTTTGTAATTTATTTGTTTGTTTGTTTACCTTTTGACACAGTTTCAACACTATGTTTCTGAGGCTGGTCTAAAACTCACTATTCAGTCCAGGCTAGCTTTGCACTTTCTGTAATCCTCCTGCCTCAGTTTCCTTCCTGCTGAAAGTAGAAGCATGTACCAACATGCTCTGCTTTATTTATTTTTTTCTTTTGTAAAGATATTGTGCTTTTTGCACATTTTTCTATTAAGGTGTTAGTGAGGGTCTGTTTGGCTATTTAGTTTGGCTTTTATTTTAGTTTATTGTGTGGATTTTAATTTTTTTTTACACCTTTTAATTTTGTAAACTGTGTGTGTGTGTGTGTGTGTGTGTGTGTGTATACACACGCATGTGCTGCACAAGCCATGTTGTCCATAAAGTCAAAGGACAGTTTTGAGAAGTAGATTCTCTTCTACCTCATGGGTCCCAAGGATCAAGCTCAGCCTCCAGGCTTGCATGCTAAGCTTCTTTACCCACAGAGCCATCTTACCAGCCTATGTTTTATAGATTTGTGAGGATAGTAAATGTTTGTTATTTGTATCCCAAATACGCTTCTCATTTTCTGGTTCATATTTTGATTTTGTCTGCTCATTTTTGAAACACAGGAATTTAAATTTTTATGGAGTCAAAATTAATTGATATCTTATTCTGTTGTTTTCTTGCATTTTTTTTTCAGGGGGTGGGGGTGGGGGAGCCTGGAACTTGATCTGTAGACTAGGCTGGTCTTGAACTCACTGAGATCTGCCAGCCTCTACCTCCTGAGTGCTGAGGTTATGGCGTGTACCACCACGGCCCAGCTCTTGCCTCAATTTTATGGCTAGAAAAATCTTTCCCCTCACTCAGAACACATTTCTGAGTGTGAGTAACCAACATTGTATATTATTTTCCTTTCCTTTTCTTTCTTTCTGTTTCTTTTTTTCCTAGACGGGGTCTCAAGGAGCTCAGGCTGGTTTGAATGTACTATGGAGCCAAATGTCTTTCAACCCTGACTCTCCTGCCTCTACCTCCCAAGCGCTGGGATCACAGGTGTGTATCACCACTCGTGACATGGATTTTTCTACTCTTTTTCATTTTTTAAACTCAGGGATTCCCACACGCTAGGCCAGTGCCCTACTTCTGAGCTATATTTAGCCCATTTTCTACTCTCTAGAGCTAGCCTCCTTCCTCGGTGGGATCCGGGGATTGGACTCAGGTGGTCCAGCCTGTACGTATGGGCAAGTGCCTTTACCTGCTGAATCATCCTGCCTGGCCCAATGCTTCTCCTTCGACCTCTTTACATGGTTGGGGAATTATCTTGTTAAATGACAGAAATAAGGAAGCATTTCCCCAATGCAGTGAACCATCTTTAAAAGTAACATCGGTCTCACACTCCATCCCTCCCACTGGTTCTTGTTTCCTTATGTTTTTTCTTTGTTTTGGGACATATATCCCAGACTAGCCTTGCTTCCTGTGCAGCCGCAGCTAGCCTCAAAGTCCTGATCCTCCCGCCTCAGCCTCCAAAGTAGCTGGTATTACACACCTCTACCACTACACCTGGCTTTTACAGCAGGTCTGACGTAGCCCAGGACAGCTTTGAACTCTGTATCACTAAGGATGACCTTGAACTCATGATCTTCCTGCCTCTACTCTGAGATACTGGGATTATAGGCATGTACCACCATCCTCAGTTTTATAAGGTGATGGGGTAACACCTAGGGCTTTGTGAAGCGCTGGGCAAGCACTCCACCAACTGAACTACATCACCAGCCCCTGATTCGAGTTTTGGTTTTTGTTTGTTTGTTTTTAATAAATCTATGTTCCAGGCTGGACAAATGGCTCAGCCATTAAAGGCTAAGGCTCACAACCAAAAGAATAAATATATGTCCCCAGTGTTTTAAGTATTTTAGAAATATATTTTATATTACATTGGTATACTTACTTATTTTCAGAAATCACCACATTATTTTAATCGATGTGCCTTTAAATACGTTTTATTAATTTATGTAGTAAGGAAAAGCCTTTTTCACTGTTCTTTCCTATCAAAATTCCTTAACTATTCTCCACTATTATTTCAGATAAATGTGAAAATAATGTTGCTGAAGATATGTATGCATCTATGTTATACGTGTGTGTGTGTGTGTGTGTGTGTGTGTGCATATTTGAGACAAGATCTCATGTAACCCAGGCTAGCCACAAACTTACTATGGAGCTGGGGACGACCTTGAACTTCTGATCCTTCTGCCTCCAAGAGCACCAATACCCAGTTTTTGCTGAATTTTTAAAAAATGTTATTGTATTTGAATTTCATTGACCTGTCTACTAACGGGAATGAGGCAACTTTTTGTGAGTTCTTCTGGCTTTCTCGGGTGTGTTGGTAATTCTAACCCAACATGAGAATCCTAAAAGTCCCTTTACAGAGGACAGAGGGAAGTTAGAAGCAAACGCTCAGTCTCTTGGGTGACTGGTCCTGGGTATTATGTATCTTGCTGTCAGAACAACTAGAAAATGAGAAAACAATAAAGGCTTTAAAACTGGAGAGTTAGGCAGACGGTTTAAAAAATAGGAGTTATGTGCAAACCTGTCTGTGTGGACAGGGTGGAAGGAAATGCATTACACACACACCCAGGAGAATGACCAGGAGGCGTTTCCTTAGTAACCTCGCCTGCTCTCTGTGTCAGGGAGTGGAAAGCTCACCGTCAGTCTAGGTCCAGCTGCCCTTGCTCTGTGCCCCAACCCCTCGGTGCGTGGGTGTGTCCCCGTCAGCAGCGGAGTCAACCATCACTTGCTTAGCTGAGTCAGGATCAGATGCTAGGGATCTTAAAAATAGATTTTGGAGACTAGATCCAGCGTTATTTCACGGAACATGCTCTTCCAGGCTTCTGTGGGGACCTAACAAAGAACCTCCTGCTTTTTCTCTGATTTTTATAGAGACTGTCCAGCAGAGACGGTGAGATGACTCAGCTGGTACAGGTGTGTGTGATCAAGCCTGATGGACGGCCCGAGTTCAATCCCTGAGACCCACGCGGTGGAAGGAGAGAACCAACTTCCAGAAGTTGTCTCCTGACCTTCACGAGAGCACTCTGGCGTGTGCACCCCTCACTCAATAAATAAATGTAAATAAAATATTGTCCAGCACAGCATGAACCAGTTGTGAAGGCGAGTCTGGCATTCTTCATCTCGCTGTCACTTCTCTTTACAGAGAAAGTAATATTTATTATCTCAAAAAGACTATTTCAGAAGGTTATTAGACGGAGGGGGCTGACTACTGCCACAAACGACCTTTGCATCGAGCAGCTCAATACAATAAAACCTCATTTCTCATGTGTGCCACAGCCAAATGTGGGTCAATGATGCAGGGCGACTTGGCTCCGCGTGGTCACGTGGGGACACAAACTCTGCCCCCCTGTGACTCCACGTTCCTTTAGGTCCTTGAAGTTCTCAGGACAGACGAGAGAAGGAAACCTTCTTCACAACAGGAACATTTTTGTGCAGCCCTCACAATACGGGTATATAAAATAGACAAGTCAAACATTTGTTGATAATAAGTCATAAATTTATTTAAAGCAGTTCTTTGGTATATATATCTTTCCACTTATTTAAGAAGAGTGAATTTGCGTATTAGTGAGATGGATGTGCTTGCTTATTCTTATGTAAGACTTGAGTATGGCTGCGAATTTGATGCTGCAGGACATGGAGCATCTTCAATGTTTTCAGGGTTGAGGGTTACTTTCATTTTATACTTGTAGTGCTGAGAACACTGTTTTGCATAAACAAAGCACAAAAATGGCAGAAATATGTTCTGGGACATTTCAAAAACTGTTGGAAATTCTGTCCCGAAACCAAGTCACTAACATTTTATGAAAACTTTTAACAACCAAGTGTGGTGTCACAGGCCTTTAATCTGCCCTCGGGAGACACAGGCAAGGGGGTCTCTGAGTCCAAGCCAGCCAAGGCTACATAGTCTCAAAACACACACACACAAAAACAAAACCTAACATAAAATTAAAAACAAAAAAATTAACCTAAAAATTTGGCACTTACCTGATAAAGAATAAATATTAATATAAATATAAACAGAAAATATTAAGTGTTTATCACTGAGCCATCATGTTACTATAACAGCACAAAGATATATATATATATATATATATATATATATATATAT
>CABHPH010115438.1:0-16064 GCA_902168325.1 Peromyscus nudipes
GGTAGAAGATGTGCAAGGAACTGAACAATATAGTAATACATAATGACCAAGTGAGGTTCATCCCAGGAATACAAAGATGGCTCCACACATGAAAAGCAGTAAACATAGCACATAAACAGAATCAAAGACAAAATGTACACCAGTTGTTTCAATAAACACAGTAAAAGTTTTGATAAAATTTCAACATCCAAGTAAAGTCCTTTAGGAACTAGAAATAGAAGGATCATACCTCAATCCAAGAAAGGATATATATAACAAATCCATATCCAACAACACACTCAATAGCGGAAAACTGAAAATATTTCCTCTAAATTAAGGAACAAGATGAGAGAGAATTTTGATTCTTTGCACTTTCTAAGTATAGTACTTGATATCTTAGACAGAACAATATGACAATTATGATAATTCAAATCTAACATGTTGCCATCACACAGTCTCATGCTTTAACACCTTTTTCATGGCCAGTGGCACTATTTAGGAGGCTGTAGTATCTTGACAGGGTAAGGCCTAGCCAGAGCAAGTAGCATAAGCTGGCCACTTATGGTTCTACCTGGAACTTGATACTGATCTCACACTTTCTTCTTCCTGGTCCCCCACAGTAGGGGTGCCCCCACCCCTACTTCTGTTGCCATGAACTTCATCATACTTTTTGCCATGAAGGACTGAGACCCTCTGAAATCATGAACCAAAATAAATATTTTCCTACCAGAATATGATTTTTTGAAGGCATTTTGGTCACAGTGATGCCAAAATTACTAATATAGTAAGCAGGAGAAGAAAAAAGCTGGTACCAAGAGTGGGGTCACTAGTGTGGCTAGTGGACCTTTGGACAAAAGTATATTTCCAAGATGTGCACTGAAGCAATCCTAGAATTTTTTTTAAACAGCTTTCAATGATTGAGATGGTTGAAGTTAACCTTCAACTTGATAGAATCTAGAATCATCTGAGGGGCAGACAGCTAGGTACATCTGTGGCGTGGTAATATATTATTTGTGCTGAAATGTGGTGATATTTTATTTGTGCTTTAATAAATAAAGCTTGCCTGGAGATCAGAGGAAAAAGCCAGCCACCACACAGAAAGTCATGTAATGTTAGTACACGCCTTTAATCCTATCACTTGGCAGGCAGGATCTCTGTGTGTTCAAGGCCACACTGGAAACAGCCAGGTGTGGTGACACACACCTTAAATTCCAACACTAGTTAACCGTGGAAGACTGGAGGTCTGTACAGACAGGCAGGAAATGACAGAGCTGTGTAGGAAGAGGAAGTGATGTAGCTGAATGGAGAGAGCAAATCAGACGGCAGAACAGCAAGGCATATAGACTTGGGTAGACAGGAAGTAACTCTCATCTGGAAGCTGCAGAGTTGATAAGGTAAGGTTGGCTGGTGGCTTTCCCTATTTCCCTGATCTCTCTAAGGCTTTCACCCCTATATTTGGCTCTGTGTTTTTTATTTAATAAGTCCATTTAGAAATTCATCTACAGAGGGGCATTATCATTACTATGATAATTGATATGGGAAGAACCAACCACTGCAGGCGGTCCAGTTCTCTGGTTGGGATCCTGAACTGTCTGTGGCTGGACTGAGCATTGGTATTCACTGAGCTCTTCTTCCTAACAGCAGATTCGAGGTGACCAGCTGCCTCAGGCTCCTGTTGCCTTGACTGCCTCACCATGATCAACCATATCCCTGTGAGCCAAAATAAACTGCAAATAAACTCAGCTGAGATGATGAATGATTTGGGTGAGATTTTAGATCAGAATGCCAATGTTCACAGAAATGTGAACAATTAAGGCTGTGCTCATGGGATTTCAGATCAGAAGCAGGACTCTAGTGGGGTTAAACTAGGGGCCACTGACATTACATTCTGGCAAAGAATATGAATACACTTGGCCCATGTCCCCAAAATGTGAGCGAGGCTGAATTCAAAAGAAATTGACTATTTTTTTTCTGAGTAAGCAATGTCATGGCAGCATAACATTCAGACTATAATTGCAGGCTTGTTTTAGTGAGAATCAAGAAAGAAAATCAAATATGGATGATTTGAGATACACCTAAGTTTGACTATAAAAGAAGGATGAACATGTTCCATGTTGCAGACAATGCAAATTAAGACAAAGCAACTGTAATTGTTGAAGAGATTCCTGCCATCAAAGAGAAGCTGTGATCTCTGCACTGGGACAATAGAACAGGTTCCCTGTAAAGATCATATCAACTTAAGGCTCCAAGTTATGAAATTGACAAGATTTCCTTTAGAAATTAAGTGTTTGCAGGAATATCCTGCTCAAGCAGGGTCACATAAGAATGCTTTCAGCAGGTTTGACTGCACAAGCAACTAAGGTTTCATGCAGCCATAGTTTGTGCAGCTACAGCCCAAGGAGGCCCAGCAGCCAGCCACTCAACCTGGCAGCACAATTTGGGTGTCATGTGGTACTGATTTTGCAAGCATGCAAAATATAAGAAGGGTGGTGTTATCAAGGCTTATACTGAGGCATTACAGAGTGCTTGAGAGAATAAGAAATGTACAGTTTCCTTCATGAAACCTCTCAAAGGGAGCTGCAGGAAGCCATAGTTGCTGTGGAGACCTCAGGTTGTTAGAGATGTCAGAACTGTGGGTGCTAAGTGGAGACAGCTTAACAGAAAAGCCATGTGTGCAGCAGGTGGCGATATGGGTAGGGCTGCCATAGCCACCTAGAGCTGGAATAAAGCCACCACGTTATCCAGACACTCTCATGGAAAAGATTTAGTCTGCCCAGCCAAATTTTAGTCTTACTTTGGTCTCATCCTACATTGATCTCCTCCTCTTCCCTTCCTTGTGCTATGGAAATGTTTATTCTCCACTGCTGCAAATATAAACTTTCCCTTTTTTATTTTACAGGGACTCGCAATTAATAATTGGCAGCATGCCTCCTCAGAGTATGGGACTCAACATTGGACTAATGCACTCTGCATTATGAGACAGCCAAAGCCCTTTGGGAAAAGGGGGCAGAATGTTATGGTTTGAATCTGTACAGGCTCCTGCTTTGAATGCTTATTCCCCAGTGGTGGCCTCTTTAAGAACTGGAGCCTGACGGGCGGTGGTGGCGCACGCCTTTAATCCCAGCACTCGGGAGGCAGAGCCAGGCGGATCTCTGTGAGTTCGAGGCCAACCTGGGCTACCAAGTGAGTTCCAGGAAAGGCGCAAAGCTACACAGGGAAACCCTGTCTCGAAAAACCAAAAAAAAAAAACCCAAAAAAAAAAAAAAAAGAAAAAAAACCTGGAGCCTGACTGATTACTAGAAAGCAGGCCTCTGATGGCCACAGACAGGCCTTGGTTCTAGCCCTGCACTCTCTCCTGGTCTGCCATAATGGACAAGTCCTTCCCATAATCCCCCACTTCCATGAGCCTCCTCATGCCTTCTCCAACATGGTAAACTGAGACCCTCCAAAAGCACCAGCCAAAAATAAAGCTTGCTCACATTCACGTGGAAGTAGTGGATAGAGCAGCTGAATAAAAGCAAAGGATACAAATTAGGAAGAAATTGAGTTATACCCAAACTCCATCATCCAAATGTCAACTTCCTTAACAAACAATGCTGGGGAGCTCAGCTATCAAGGAAGGGGTGGGAACAAAAAACTAGATGCCTGCATGTGGAGGACTGAAACTAGACACAGAGTCTCTTTGTGTTCAAAAGTCAACTCACAATGGATTGAATTTGGACTCTAATGTAAAACCTTTTAAGTACCTTAAAACTCTTCAGTGATCACCACTGCTGTACATGGAAAATTTTTTACAGCAGACTCCATCCATTATTATTTTTCTAATTTATGGCTGGCTTTGGGCAGCTGGAGTGTGATTGGACAATTCAGTCTTCATTGCAAATAAACACATCTAGAAAACAGTGACTAGACTCTAGTTCTGCAGTTCCCAGGGTGCATTTTAAGCAGTCACTGTAGTTCTGCTTTATCAGTGTTTAACATCTGAATGCCAATTTTTTGATGTGAATTTATTCCTTTTAGGAGATTTCCATTTGGAAAGAAAACCAAGCTCCACAGAATTGTAAAGGTGCCTTGTGCAGCTGAAGGCTCGGGCACAGACTGGCCTCTCACCCGCTGGCCATTTATTTGCTCCTCCATCCTCGTTCTCATCTGTCTGTACTCGTGTATAGACAGAAACAGGTACGTGTGATATATGTACATTTTCAGGAGCATCTTCAGGTTCTTTGTCCCTATATAACAAACATCTTTCCTTCACAGCTATGCATTTTCCTGAATAATGAACAGAACATACCTCATATGACCATAGGTCAGTTATATTTGTATTATACTTGGGCTAGTTTTCTGATCATCTTGTACTATTGTCCATGTTTTCCAAAGCATACTTTATTTTTATTGGTGTGTGATGATGTTTGTGTGTTCATGTAAGGGTAGGAGTGTGTGTGTATGTGTGTGTGTGTGTGTGTGTGTGTGTACCCATGTGTGTGCTCATGTGTACACGTGTGTGGGTGTGTACACATGCATGTGCATGTGTGTGCTGTTCAGATGACAAGTTCAGTTATTGCTGCTCAGAAGCATTTTTGCAAGGCATGGTCTCTCACTGGCCTAGGACTCGTCAAGTAAGCGAGGCTGGCCAGTGAGTCCCAGAATCTGCCTGTCTCTGCCTCCCACACAGTGCACATCACCACACTGGCTTTTGTGACTGGGTTCTGAGGGTGGAACTCAGGTCCTCAGACTTGCAAGGCAAGTACTTTACCCACTGAACCGCCTCCCCAGCCCCAAACTCTGCATTTTAACACCCCACCCGCACCCTGCAAACAGGACCTATCTAGAATCAGATGTCACTTTAAGCTGACAAGTCTCCCTAGTCTCCCCGGGTCTGGAACAGTTTCCATTAACATGTCATTGTCTTTTATCTTGGTGACATTTTCAAGAACACAGTCCTCTCCTCTGACTCTTCAATTAGAATATTCATCATTTTGAATTTGTCTGATGTCCCATAGGATTCAGTTGCCAGAATACTACAGGAGTGATGTCCTCAGGATACCACACCCAGAGGTGCACCATGACCGTCCATCCCTCAACAGCAATGTTCATGGTGATGACCAATCCTGATGTTGCCCAGGTTCTTCACTGCTTGGTTACACATAAAAATGTGTGTGTACACACACAAACATAAACACCAGTACACATGTGTACATACTTTGTAAATTCCAAGTTCAAACAAATATGTGCAATTCTAACCAACCCCAAAGGCTTGTTCTTTTCCCTCTTGTCCTATGACCTTTCCCCTCTGACATTACCCCTTCACTCCTTAACTAGACCCTCCAGGGCATCTCTTAGGGTTGCAGAACTGGACTGTTGATAATATCACCAAAGAACTACAAAATGCACCATTATTTGCAGGCCACCTCTGCGTGGCCGGGCAAGGAGACTGAACCGTGTTTGTAACATGCAGCTTCTTTGATTCCATTTGTTTTCCAACCTCAGTGGTTGAATGTTTTATCATTTTTACCAAAGGTAAAGAAAAAAAGCCTTCCTAAACAAAGCTTTTAGGTGTCTGTTTCTCCCAGAATCTACTACACTGCAGCTCTCACCCTGGAAGTAGCCAACATCCCTGTGGTTTGCATAGTCTCCATCCTTCCCAAGTTTGTTCTTGTAGAGGTATGTGGGTGCTTTTATCTTTTTCTCTTGCACAAAAGTCAGCACACTCACACGGTTTGTGCACACGGCTTCCTGCTTGTTGAGTGTTTCTCAGGACTCTTACTGGGTCAGTCAGCTTATATTCTTGTTTAGAGCTGCATTGTGTTTCACTGTGTGTGGGCACTACCACCCATTAAAGCTATATTTGGTTGCCCAGCTTTTTATATGAACATGAAATCATTTAAAAACTCCATGAATTGGCTTGTAAAATATCTTTCAAACCTTACATTCGCAGATGATTTTGGAAGATTCCATGAAAACCTTAAAGGATAATGATATCCAAAACTGGTGGCAAAAATGAATGATTTATCAGGCTCATCTTATTTCTACAAAAATAAATGTCGTATGTGTTTACTTCTCCCCATCTTCTTTCTGCATATCCTCTGTTTACAGCAGACTGTGTTGAGCACGCTCTGTGTGCCTGCCTCCTGTTCACTGCTTTGAAATTTCACAGCTCACTTCAAAGTTGCTGCACACACACACACACACACACACACACACACACACACACACGCACACATGCACACAATGCTGGCAAAAAGCCAAAAGAGAAGGATAGACAGCAGGGAGATGAGCATTAATATTTCAAAAAGAAGCTACTGAAAAGATGGCTCAGCAGTAAGAGCACACTTACTCTTGCAGAAGACCCAGATTAGATTCCCAGCACCTCTGTCTTGGCTCATAACCTTCTGTAACTCCAGTTCCTGGGGATCCAATGTCCTCCTGTGACCTCTTCAGCCACCAGGCATGCAGGGGGTACACACATATATACACAGGTCAACACTAACCCATAAACTAAAATAAATACATATTTTAAAGAGAAGACACTATAGAAATGTACACATTTTCCCAGCTCAACAAGGGTGAAATATGCAAGACTGGGCATGGGAGGAGCTGATGTTACAGAGTTCCTGATGGTGTCTAGTCTAGTCACACGTGACTATTAGATACAGGAGTTGGGCAACGGCTCACAGGCTGCAGGGAGGAGGGTCCAGACCCATCTTTCAGTATTTCAGAATTGTTTCTCGAGCCAACACTGGGGAGCTTTCTCTAATGCTGCAAGCAATATAATACGGCTAGAAGATAAGACAGTCCTTGGAGAATTCAAATCAAACTAAACTTTCTATTTTAACCCATCTGAAAGGCAAGAGTGAAAAATGCCATGCCTTCAACCTGTCTCTTGTTGAATGGTTTATTTGTGATGTGACGGTTTTAAATCTCTCTCTCTGAATGTCCTGCATTTCTTGAACGTGACTGATAGCGTGCACCTCCCATGACAGAGATCCTGAATCACACCCTAGGTAAACAAAATCCCACTGCATGCAATACCCTAAGTCCTACAAAGTCCTCTAGTCTGCACACCCGAGGAGAGCGTCTACAGATAAACTCCAACCTAGAGACCTGAGGAGGGGACTTCCTCAAGGTTAGAAGCCAACACAGAAGCAGATCATAACCAAGAAGTCAAGTTCTGGAAGCCTGCCAACTGTTTGTTCCAGGTGAGGGGACAGACTTGGCACAAAACAAGCACCATAAAACTTGGCTCCCAGCTATGGCGCCCGCCTTACAGACAAGGACGGCTCCAGGGAAATGCCCTGGACTCTTGGATCACAGAAGTTATTTTGTTTTCTCATTTTCTTTTACCAGAACACTCAACAAAATAATATTTTCTACTATGAAATTGATTCATTTTACCACTAATGATGGAGAAGTCGTATTATTCAAGGTTCCATACCCACAGCAAAATCAGGTACAAATTATATGCTATTATTTTAAAAGCTTGCAAAAATGAGTCGTGAGTCATAGCATTAGTGGTGGGGGGGATGCTGTGGCTGGAGAAAAGGCAGACATGCTGTTGCCAAAGCTCCTTTGCACAATGCCATGTGCAAGGGTTATCAGCGGGACACATGCGTGCCACCACAGTTTTGGGGACAGGGAAAGTCTCCAGGGTGCACACGCACAGATCTGGACAATCAGTGGGGGAGTGAAAGAACATGTAACTTTTCACATACAGAAAGACTGCTTTATCATGCCTATCTGTGCATCAGCACAGAGTGGGGAAGGTGCCAGCCAAGGCCATCAGCAAAGCCTCAGCTGCGGAGTGTTGCAGGAGACAGCCGGTGTGCCCAGTACAGGATGCCAGGAGAACACCCAAAGACGGGCCCTTAGTTCATCTGCAGGCAGAAGCTGCCATCCTCATGTTCCTATTTTTTAATACACAAACACGTTTTTTATTGCTACCAATAAAGTTAATAAATGTTTCAGCAAACAATAGCAAACTTCCAGGAATTTTTCAAATGCACTGCAAAGATTTTCCTTTTTCCTAGTCTTTTAGTAAGCTGACTGACCCACTGCCTGCCACTTTAAAACACTTCAGTATATATTTCTTAAGAAAGAGGAAGTCAGCTACCATTGACATCAAGAAATTACAGAACTATTACAGACTCATGGCAAAGAGAAGCAAGAGTCTCACTCTTGACAGCATCTATTCAAGATGAGGCTATACCAAGGAGACTAGTTAAACTTGAATGAAATCATTGCTTAATATTTTATTCATGATCTTAATTCATTTCTGGATGAATAAAATCAGGTATCTAATCAGATTAGATTCTTTTTCCTAAGGTAATCATTCTTTTATTTATTTATTTATTTATTTACTTACTTACTTACTTACTTATTAATTAATTTATTTATTTATCTATTTGGTTTGTTTTTAGAGACAGGGTTTCTCTGTGTAACAGTCCTGGCTGTCCTGGAACTCGCTCTGTAGACCAGGCTGGCCTAGAGCTCACACAGATCCACCTCCTTCTGCCTCCTGAGAACTGGAATTAAAGGCGTGCAACACCACTACCCCAGTTTTTTTTTTTTAAGATTTATTTGTTTATTATGTATACAGTGTTCTGCCTACATATGTACTTGCAGGTCAGAAGAGGGCACCAGATCTCATTATGGATGGTTGTGAGCCACCATGTGGTTGCTGAGAATTGAACTCAGGACCTCTGGAAGAGCAGCCAGTGCTCTTAACCACTGAGCCATCTCTCCCTCCAGTTTAAGGAACACATTCTTAACATGCCTTGTAAAACACTGGTCCTTAGGTGTCCAAATCTTTATCCAAGTGACAGCAGTGACCAAAGAGAACTCATATTTAAGACCCACAACTTTTTACCCTTGCAAAGAGTTCAGCAACCTACAAGAATGTTTCTATGCCAGCAGTATATGGCACATCTTCATTTGTCTCAAAGTGCATCTTGAGGGTGGAAACATGACCATTTCAAATGGCAAAAGTGAGATTCTGGGAAGTCAAAGGGGCAGACTTATTTAAACAGCTTAACTACAAAGAGATTAACTCTGTCAACACTTGATTTTTTTTTTACTCAGTGGGATAAAAATAAGCATGCAATTAGTTAGCTAGTATGAAATCTGCAAAAAGAAATATAAAGAAACAGGCCCCAAAGATAAACCAAAAAAATCAACCAAAAAGAAGGTCAGAATGCACTTATAGAAGTCTCCAAAGTAGAGAAAACCATTCTGCTAGGTTTTTCAAGTGAAAGGTTGGTCAACTTAATATTTGATGGAACAAGAAAAAATCATGCTCCTGTCTATTCCAAACACACAAAAGCACCCAGAACCATCTGAGGTATAGTTAACATCTGCTGTCACCCATGATGGTAAGATATTGTTTTCTCATTAACACAAATAGGAGAATAAGACCAACCATGTGGCTAAGACATTCTTGATCAGATTGTACAGTGGCACTTTTGTGCACAAACACTCACACAGCACTTAACTCCACATCACACGTGGCTCTAAGCACATAATGAGAATTACACACTAAATTACATCAAGGCCCTGTAGAGTTCCCGTGCACATTTTATGAATGAGGTGCCCAAGGCCAAGACTCAAGTGTATCTGTCCTCAGCAAGCTGCCAAATTGTTACTGCCAAATAGCAGAGGGGGCCTAACAACTTTGGAAAACATGAAGTAAATACCATGTATAGAGCGGACAAGCACGCTGTATGTTTTCACTTCATGGAAGAACACCAGGACTAAACTACCTACAGATAGAACGAGGTTCTCTAATTGCTCCATTTACAGAGCCTGTCAGCACAAAGCATTGGATCCCAACTTAAACCTTGACCTGTCCACTACATTATTATGTTAGAATTTTAGAAAGTTACCATGCCGTGGACAAGAGAGCTGAGGAGCTTAATTAGCACACAGCAGGGATAGGAACAAGGGAAGGAGCCAGGTTCATGTTCTGTTCAGGAGGTGAGAGGGCAGTGCCTGGCCACTGGTGGCTGGCCAAGGAAATGGCCAGCAGTAAGGTGCCAACCGACATTGAAGCTTCAGGCCTGGAAAAGATGCACAGACTTTCCATATTGTGATAATTTGTACTTTTTGCAATGTGCACTACCTACTGAAGCTTTCACAGACCCTGAACAGCCCACAAACACACCAGTGTAGCTACTTTTCAGTTCTCACCCTGCTTAACATCCCTACAGCTTCAGTGCTCTACTGAGTACTTCAGAATCAATTATTATTGAAAAAGTCCACTCACTGCAAGGTCCCCAAAGACTGGGACGTGTTAGCCATGCCTTCCACCTTTTCTTCAGGAAGCTTTATGCTTTTTCCCTAAGCTAACAGTGGCTCTTGGTCCAGGGTACCAAAATCAGCATCCTCACCCAGGACTCAAGAGTATTTTTTTTTAAATCTCATTTTTCTTTTTCTTTTTTTAAAGATTTATTTATTTATTATGTATACAGAAGAGGGTGCCAGATCTCATTACAGATGGTTGTGAGCCACCATGTGGGTGCTGGGAATTGAACTCAGGACCTCTGGAAGAGCAGTCGGTGCTCTTAACCTCTGAGCCATCTCTCCAGCCTAAAATCTCATTTTTCTAATATTATTATATATTAATTAAAACTTGAAAAGCCTACGTATGTTTTGCTTTGGGTAAAGTCTGGGTTTATATTTAGCCCTACAGGTACAGACAGATGCTCCCATTAACATCCTTCTGGGTTTTTGGTTTTGTTTGTCTTTTTCTGTTTTTATCACAAAGAAAATGAGTCTATACTAAGCACACACATAAATACATAGGACATGCTCATGCACAAAACAACTTTTTCTAGTCTTGCTCAGACTACACCTTGTACAGTTGGGTCTGATGGTGACCTGGTGACAGCATTCTTGATGTCTTCAGGGACTCTAGGAATCCACCAAGTTCATTTACATGTTTATGTTCAGATGACTACAAATGTTCCACTAAAAATATTACCAATAGCATTCATTAGATGTCCAAAGGGTCTGTGACATACACAGACACATACAGAACAGAGTCACACAAGTGCCCTTCAAGAGTATCTGTCATTACTCTCTCCACGGACTGTAAAATATATTTGAGAGATAAAAGGAGCCAGGACTTCATAGTAGTTGGTCATTGTAGCCACACAGGCAAAGCAGCAATAAAGGCTTTGAATTCTACTCTCTCAAAGTGACATCTTCTTTGCCATCTACAGCTCAGAAAAAATAGTGAAACATGATGACTTACGTAACAAAACAACTGGCTTCAGAGCCTCAGTTAAGATGGCCGATTGCATGCCCTCACACTTTCATTTTAGAGGCTCTTCTCTGCTGTGGGATGTTCTGTATGGCAAATGTGTTGCTAATAAAGCACTGATTGGCCAGTGGCTAGGCAGGAAGTATAGGCGGGACTAACAGAGAGAATTAAAAAGAACAGGAAGGCGGAGGGAGGCACTGCCAGCCACCGCCAGGACAAGCAGCATGTAAAGATGCCAGTAAGCCACGAGCCATGTGGCAAGGTATAGATTTATAGAAATGGATTAATTTAAGATATAAGGACAGTTAGCAAGAAGCCTGCCACGGCCATACAGTTTGTAAGCAGTATAAGTCTCTGTGTTTACTTGGTTGGGTCTGAGCGGCTGTGGGACTGGAAGGTGAAAACGATTTATCCTGACCGTGGGCCAGGCAGGAAAACTCTAGTTACACTTCTCTGTTATTTTGAACACTTTTCAAACATGAATTCTGAACTCAGAATCGCAAGCTGCTGCCAAGATTATACTAAGAGACGGTCCTTAGTAGAGAACATGGGATTCAGGAACCAACAAAAGTGTAATTTAATAAGTTAATGCAATTCTGACTGAATGTTTGAGGGTTTGTTCTGTTGAAATCTCAGGTGCAGAATCCTCATTTCCACAGAAATTTGGGTGTACCATCAACATCTAAATATGCATCCCAACTACTGGGCGAGCTATAGTCTCAGAAACAAATGAACAAATAAACAGTTCAGAACAGGTCACATACAGCTGGCTCCAGGCGAGCTGAGCCCAACAAAGAAAAGGAAGCCAGCAGCACATAGCAAGGCCTGCACCCAGAGAATATTCTCAATAACTTTGTGATGGGTAATCGTTGTTCCTCAAATGGATTGCAAGCACCTTCTGGCCTGGTGTCTAAAACAATAAATCCACACAGCCCCCCTAAGGTGACTTAACTGGGGGCGGGGTAGGGGAAGGGGACACATGGACAAGGATACTGCCCATAAAAAAACATTTCCTTCAGCTACAGGGGGAGAGTCTGTTTGTCCTTGTTCCCAGATGCCACTCTGTTCTTTCTTTAAATTTCCTTTCTTCTGAACAGCTCTGGGCTTGACACACGGCTTCCAGCTAGCGGTTTGGAAAAGCCACTGTTTCGGGAGCTTTGAGCCCCTTCTAGGAACAGAAGTGTGGCCCAGGTTGGCTGTCTGGTTCTAGCCTCACATCATCTATTCCACAGCAGCCTTGGTTCCTTGACTTTTATAATTTCAAAGAATGGAATTATAGGTATTGAAAAGTAACCAAGCCATGAGCTCATGGCATCTCTTCAATTTTGCATCAAAAGTAAAGGCTGTGGAATTATGAGAAATGGATACTAGTAAGGGATCTTTCTGAGGTTTAGATCCTTTGCTATTAATCTGCTGAAGACTTCACATCATGGAGTAGCGCTCTATTTTCAAATGTGCTCCACTTGAGTTAAGTATCAGTGAAACACCTGAATACAATGCATTTATCGATTCTTTTCTTGAAGGAAAACTACTAAACATCAATAAATTCATCTTCAAAGTAGGGTCAAGAAAAAAACAAAGAGAACAAAAACACAAAGCAAGCAAAGGAGCAAATGCTGGGGGCCAAACAGAAAGATGGGCAGGGATGAAAATGTTTTCAAAGCATCTTGTAACACATATAGTTCTCATCAGTTTGTGTAACAGAGGCCATTTTCACAGTTCATATAATGCAGGCGGTTCTCACAGTTCATATAACACAGTGGTTCTCACGAGTTCGTATAACACAGACCATTCTAACCTGTTCATATAACTGGTAAGGAACAATCCAGTCACTGTGCAGCTTATAATATTTAACATCGTTTCTAAGAGGGATCTACATTAACAGTCGGGTGGTGTTATCAAATCCTTGGCAAGTGTGTTCACAACACAAAAGCTTGACATCACAATGAATTGTTTTAGATCAGAGAGTTCTATTTGTCTCAGGTAGTTTTAGACACTTTGAAATGGATCTCTTTCTATACCTACAGAACTAAATGTTAAACTCAGACTTCTACAGTTTAGAATACATACTCGGACTTTATTTTAAAAAAAAAAGAACACACACACACACACACACACACACACACACACACTTTCTCAGGTACCATTTCATGAACAGACATATTTAGAAAAATAGGGGCTCTCCATTCTGCCCTATTCATTCCTTATTCATTCAGGTGGGAAGACTGAAAAAGCAGGAGTGTGAGCCAACAGGAGGATGAGCCAGAAGGTGTCTCTGTCCCCAGGGAGTCCCAAATGAACATAACCCATTACCCAGAGAAGAATGTCATTAACAGGGCTTAGAGTATTTATTTCCAAAATCATGCTACATCATAACAAATTTTAATAGCCACACAGCATGACAGGAAAATGGAGACAGTGGCATAGAGGGTGCAGATGGCAGAGTAGAAAGGAGAGAGGGAAATGTTAGGTGTTTCTGCCTTGTTTATAAAGAAAGGCATTAGGTGGGGAGGAAGAGGCTCTGATCTCAGCACAAACAAATTCCACATGTGGCCAAGTGTAAAGACAGGAGCAGGGGAGATCCCCGACAGGAGTGTCCAGCTGTCAGCAGTGAGGTGCTAGATGCAGTGAGGAGGGAAGGGTCATGTCAGACACTCTGTCCAAATGTAGATCAGAGACGAGGACCAGAGCATCCTCAAGGGACAGACCAGCCAGGAAAGAGACTGTGGCGAAACAGAGTGAGGCCTGACAAGTGGGAGATGGTGGGTCCAGGCTGACAGTGTGAATGAAGCAGGTTCAGAGCGCACAGAGACACCGAACACTAAGAGGTGTTCTGAGAAGAACAAGGAACTCGGGGCTAAAAGAAAGACTGGAAAAATTATTGCACTTATCCAAGTGAAGCCTGTGTCAGACACGGTCAAAAGCCTCACAAGATTATCCCTGAGAATTAGCTGACCTTTGGCATTTACAGCTAAAGGTGGGAGGTCAGAGAGGTGAGTCACATGCTTTCTCCATAAAGTGGCAGAAGAGAAGCTAGAGGGGCTTGCTAAAGTAGCTCCCCTGAGGGGAAAAAAAGAAGAAGAAGAAAATAAAAGGAAAGAAGTGAGGGAGGGGGAAGAAAGGGAGGAAGGGAGGGGAAGGGAGAGGAGGGGGAAGGGAGTGGGAGAGAGAAGGAGGAAGGAAATGAAACTCAGCTGGTCTCCAAGGACTTTACAACCCCATCTCAAGAGGGAGAAGATCCTCAGCAAAACTTACCAATGGCTTCAAAATCAGGGCTCTGGAGCTGGCTCAGTTGGTAAAGCAGCACAAGCCCATAATTCCAGAGCTGGAACAGAGTTAACAGTGGATGTCTGGGGCTTGCTGGCAGCCCAGATTGAACAGATGAACTCCAGATTCAGGGAAAGTCTTCATTAAATAATTTGTGGGCAGTGAGTGACTAAGGAAGATGCCCAATGACATCCTCTCACCTCCACGTGCACACAGGCACACACACACAGGCACACACACACAGGCACACACACACAGGCACACACACACAGGCACACACACATACACCAGAGGAAAGACAGGTAGCCAAATGGGCTGATACATAAATGACATGTAACCGTACATGCTACTAAGGCTATGGGTATAGTGCAATAAAGGCCATAATTCATAGAGACAGACCAATACCTTCAGCTCAAGATGTGTGTACAAAAAGACAAAGGGCTCACTCCTAAATTAAGGCAGTGGAGGTGTTCCTCAAGAGAAGCTACAGGTCAGACCTTGAGTAGACTTCATGGACAGACATGCAGAGCTGATCAATCTCCACCATGATCAAGCTGGCCACCCAGGACCCTAGAAGATGGCCATTCACTAGGACACTGGGCCTGGCAAGGCAGCTCATCAGGAGGTGGAGCTAGCTATGGTTTGTACAGGTCATATGGAGGGTGAGTGCTTCATGTACCTAGGGAGGTGGTAGGAAGCCCTAGAGGGGAAGTGGAGACTTTACTATATGCTACGGGATGCACATGGAGGATATTGATAAACTGCCTCCAGGGGCCATGCAGAGTGAGTCTGGACATGAAATCATGGGAAAGGAAAGAAATGCAAGGAGAGAAGGTCAAGGAGTGGCCAGAAACAAGTAAAACCAGAGGCCGAGAGCGGCTGAGATCTCCAGGAGGGAGTTAATGGAGGAGGGTCGATGTGTACCTTGCTATGGAATCTGAGGTCATTTCTGCAGGATGGTTTCTGCCAACAACATGAGTAATCATAGACCATGATATAAAGTTTGGGCTCGAAAAGATTTAAAAACTCAAGAAATGAGAACAAGAGATACAAATTTTCAAGAAGCTGGATGCACAGAGCCCAGGGCGGCATGTGTCCTTAAGCAGAATAGATTTTGGGAAAAGACAGAGAAAAGAAACACTAGAAGGCTGAGCACCAAGTAAATGGTGGAGTGGGAGCTCAGGTAAGGGGCTAGCTAGAGGGGAACAAGACCCTTTCCATCACAGCAGGGCCAGGAAGTGCTCTGAGTGAGGTGGTATGTATGCAGGAGGAGGCTGGAGGCCACACCCTGTCCATAAATGAATCAATGGCTTCTTGTGGGAACCATGAGAGAACTAAGAACTGGGGACTAAAAGCTACCTCCTGAGGATCAAGAGGTGCCCAGGTTAAGTCTCCAGAGGGAAAGAAAAGGTCAGACGGTGTCTACACACCTGAGCCTATGGGTTTGCCATGTCACCAACATCCAAGGATGTGTGGTGTTCACACATTTCATAGACAGACACGCAGAGCTGATCAGTCATGATCAAGCTGGCCACCCAGGACCCTAGAAGATGGCCATTCACTA
>CABHPH010115439.1:0-25684 GCA_902168325.1 Peromyscus nudipes
ACCACACTCACATGGCCCTAAGTGGATGCTGAAGGTCTGAACTCTGATCCTGACATTTGTATGATTAGTACTTTATCGAGCCATCACGCCAGACCTTTAAGTTACTTATTATAGCTCTTTACTTGGATACTGTGCTTGTTTATACAAAAATAATTTTATCTGTGTGTGTCTGGAAAGTATTATGATGAAAAAAAAAGTCCCTTACACTCAATATTATTCAGGTTAAAGCCCTTCAAAAGTACTTTTAAGAATTTGTTCAAATACTTTGTGTCTCTTCTGGTGTTAGAAGGCAGACTCCTTGCATAGAGGGAAGTCTGTTCCTCTCTCCTCTCCCTCCCTCATCTCTCTCTCTCACATTCACTTGCCTTCTCCCTCTCCCTCTTCTTTTTATGGAGAGAAACCGAGCAATGGATGTGATGTTTGCAATAATATGTTTGGCTAATGATGCATCCCCATGACTGCAGCAGCAGCCCCTTCTCGTTAAACAACCCACTTAAAAGGAGAAGAAACATTAGAAATGATAGATGAGACCTTCTAGACGCCCATTATTAGTAACATGACAGCTAATGGCGCAGCCGAGATGACTTCGGGAGTGAAACCCCAGGGCTGATGGCAGTGCGACCCTGCAGCTAAAGGCTAATGACTGTTGAACACTAAATTTTATTAAATCACGGAATTTGACATTTCCACTTCATGAAATTGTCACTTCCTACTTTATTCTTTTGGGTTAGAGACCATTTTGGTCAACACTTTAAGTTTAGATACAGTGGTGGATACACATAGCTATAATATTCCCACATCCTCTCTGAAATAATCCTTTCAGATTTGTTTTTTTCAGGGAAGGATTGTTTTGTAGATCATGGTCCTGTTATCCCACCTGCCAGTAAGGAATTAAGAAATTCATTCTCTAATATGCAGATGCAGAACAACAGAACAACCTGAATGTAGAGAAATGAAGTGACTGAACTCTGTTTGAAAGCTACTTCTTAGCTATTCCAGTACTTGAGCTCATTCTCCAGGCTGAGTCTGATGCTGATGCACTTAGCATTATGGGAGGAAGAATTCAATGTGTTCTCCCTCTGCACAGACACCTCCATCTTCTTTTAAGCACATTGGGAAGTATCTCTCCATCTCTGAGGTCACTTAGCCTTTCTAGACCGCAACTCTTTATTTTTAATGTGTGATGGAAAGAATAACATTTATCCAGTAGATTTCATTAGAGCATCCTGAAAAAATGTTTATTTTATTTTACTTGATAAGAATGGGCCTGAATGTTGTCTCTGCACCATGTGTATGTCTGGTGCTGGCAGAGGCAAAAAAGAGCATCAGATCCCCTGAACTGTAGTTATAGGGAGTTGCTAGTAGCCACCTAGGTGCTGGAAATCAAATCTGGATCCACTCCAGAGCAGCCAATGCTCTTAATCTCTGAGTCATCTCCAGGCCTGGAGCATTTCCCTTTTTGTATTATGCATTTTATTAGCAGTGATGAGAAAGCTGTGAGCAGTACCAATATGGCCTTCCACCTTACAGAGGGTTGTTTCTAGGATGAAGATAAGAAGGGGGGGGTGGGTAGTGCTGTCCATGTACCTCCAGAGCACCAGGTATTACTTGTGTTCACTAGGAACAGTTTTGTGATAGTCTCCTTGACCAGAAGCATGGCACCATTGTCACATACAAGAGATTACCCAGGGCTGTTCAATCTGTTCATATATTTTATTTTCGTTACACTTTCATTTCATTGCATTGCATGATTTTGTAGACTTTGTCAATATTCTGAGCTAGTTATTGCATTTAAATTTCAAAATGGCTTGATAATATAGAAGGAAATTATTTACTATTGATCTTACACTTCACTTAAAATGCACATTTTTTATATTAGTCTACAGTGTTACCTTCAAGTAGGGTTTTCTCATGCCAGTTATCTTCTTGTCTTTACTTAATAATTTCTAAGATATTATGATTGATTCATAACGATTAAAGATTTTATTTTAATGAAGCAATTTAGAATTTTAACTTTTAGTATTATACTTGATTTTTTCTTTTTAATATTTAAAAAAATAATTTTCGAAAGAATTTTTTCATGCAATATATTTTGATCATATTCTTTCCCCTTCCCCAATTCCTCTCAGATCCTCCTCATCTCCTTACCCACCTAACTTAAAGTTTTATTATACAAGTCTTTTACTTGCTTGGTTAGAGTTATTCCAGCATATATATATTTGAAGCTATTGTGCAAGGTACTGTTTCCATGACTTCTTTCTCAATCCATTTGTCATTTGTGTATAGGAAGGCTACTGATTTTGTGTTTTAATTTTATATCCAGCTACTTTGCTGAAAGTGTTTATCAGCTGTAGAAGTTCCCTGCTGGCATGTCTAGGGTCTTTTATGTATAAAATCCTATCATCTGCAAATAAGAACACTATGCCTTTTTCCTTTCCTATTTGTATCCCCTCGATCTCCTTCAGTTGTCTTATTGCTCTAGCTAAGATTTCAAGTACTGTATTGAATAGGTGTGGAGAGAGTGGACATCCTTGTCTTGTTCCTAATTTTTAAAGCAAATATATTTTATACTATTTAAAAGTTTATGCCTAGTCCTTTTGTTGGACAAATTAAAAACTGCATGGCGGTTGGATTTTATCCCGCATTTTAATCTTTTGATCATACTTTTTCACCATTGATTTGATAATATAATTTAAGTTGATCAATGTTAAACCATTCTTACTCTTCCAACAGTCAGATTTTCGAAATATATAAGGAACTTTTATGCTTGATGACCTCACATTTTAATGTCTTTGTTGGGATAATTTTCTTAAAGCATATTTCAGAAATCATCCACTTCTTTTGGATTTTCAGTTTTCTGAAATAGTGTGTGATATTCTTGCATAATTTAACTTTCTCAAAAGCAATTGCATCTGTCATTTATTCTTTATCTTTTAGTTTTTCATCGTATCTGTTTTAATTAAACTTGTAAAATTGTTTTTAACTCATAATTATACTCTGGTTTTTCTTTAGATTGTATAAGTCTTCTGCCTTTTAAACTAGGAAACATCTGAATTGTTAACTTTGTTTTTTTTTTTTATTATTGTTAATTCCCTCATCTCATATGAAACTTACTAGCTCTAGATTTGGAAACTGAATTTTGCTTTATCTATCGTGTTTTTAATTATAAATTATAAATACATTTAAGGTTCCCCTGTTGACCTGAATGTGACTAATTATATTCCATAAGCCTTGACATAAACTTCTCATTTTGGTTACTTTCTGGGTGATTTTTAATGTGTTTTGCTTTCTTTTAGAAGAGGTTTCTTCCTAATTTCAAATATTTGGGGACTTATTCTTATCATCTTTTGGAATTTATTAGATTTCCTTGATGATCAAGTCCATGACTGGAATTTTAAAAATAACTGTGCAGGAAAGTTAGATAAGCTCACATTTGACTTAGCCTGATGTTTTCTACATTCAGATCCCTCATTAGTTCTCATAGGCAGTGGCTTAGTATGGAGCAGATCAGAATAGAAATTATGACCTGAATTTTAGTTTTAACTCTGCTGCAAACAAACTGTGACTTTATACCAGTGTGGCATGGTGCAAACCCCTAACTGTGGTAGAGAAAATGCATCATGTGCTTTGTCCAATATGGTAGTTACTAGCCACAGGGCTGCTGAGCACTTGCAATTTGACTATGTACCTGAAGAACTGAATGTTTAGTATTATATAATCCAGATTTGTACAACCACAAATGGCTATTGTACCCGATCAGATAGGCAAATCTAGTCTGTGAGATTAAGTCTCAGATTTAATAAATCCTAAGAGACCTTAACTCTAAAATCTTAACTTTATCAATCTGTTAGTTTATATATTTAAGTTGAAGGTGTTCTGATATAATAGAAAATCAGAATGGATAGGAAAAAAGTCACTAAGATGTGGTAAAATGTCAGAACCTTGGTGTTCTGCTCAAACTTCTAATATTTTGAGAATCAGAAATTTTCCACATTCCATAGCTGAGCCTATAGTAATTCAAGGATTTGGCAATATGGAATCATTTCAATATAGGCCAGTCTCTAAAAGTCAACCCAGATGTGAAAATCACACTATTCATGTTATAATTATTGTTTTACTTTTCTATCAAAGGTTAGAAAACCCTAACATCTATCACATTCCTTCCTCATGGGCTTTTCGTTAACAATCATAACTAAAATTGCAAATTACTTAAAACTCATGAAAATAGCTTCACATTTAAACTTGTGGAATACAATGAAAATTATATACCAGAAAAGATGAGGCATTATTTGTAGAAAGGGTTCATTGGTTGCTTCCAACATGCTTGTGCTTCTTACCATTTTATACTGCTGTGTTCAGATCGTTGTTAAAGTGCTTCTAGCACACAGTCATACACACACTACAATGTGGATGAGTAGGGCCCTCAGCAGCAGTGCTGAGTCAGATCACTGCATGGGCCCCCAGGAGCAGTGCTGGGTCAGATCACAGCCCCCAGGAGCAGTGCTGAGTCAGATACTGCACTGGCCCCCAGGAGCAGTGCTGAGTCAGATCACAGCCCCCAGGAGCAGTGCTGGGTCAGATCACTGCACTGGCCCCCAGGAGCAGTGCTGGGTCAGATCACAGCTATTTTTCAGGATTGGAGATAGCAGTTACTTCATTTGAGCATATGCTATGATGACATAAAAATTTTAAACCATCAACATTTCCGTTGACTTTACGTTAAGTGTGTAAGGCAAGCAGAGTGAGCATGAGTTTTCAAAACGTCTCTCATTCATCCTCTCTTCAGACCTTTTTACAGGCTGGCAAAATAACCATTTTTTTTTTACATATCTTTCTCTATTTTTCTCCCTCAGACAGTATGCCACTATGGCTGGGATTTTCTGTATACAGTTTTTTTTTTTTAAAATATTGTTGTGTCCAATAAAGGCAGTATTGTTCATATTATCACTTGGCAACTCAAACCAGTCTTCGAAATATTTTAACAACCCTTCAACTATTGAGAACTATTAATGCATAAGATCATGTATATTAGATTATCCAAATTAGTGACTAAGGGAAATTCTGAGCACCAATTTCCAAAGACAGTTTTGGGTGAAATACCTGATTCCTAATTTTGTTACAATCATACGTGCATAGAGCATAGGAGCCAAACTAGTTTTTGACGTGTTTTAGCTCTTCGTTGTCCATTTGGCTCATTGCAATGTAGAACATTTCTAAGTAATCAGAAACTGAAAACTGAATCCATAAATAAAACAGAAGGAGCTACCTTGAAAAGACAACATTTGTATGTTTGTCTTTTTTTTTTTTTTTCAACAAAACTTTATTGGAAGTGGACTCTGGCACTGACAGATGTTGTCAGCTAACAGGTTACCACCCTGAACACAACTGCTGCTCATGAGGATTGTTTCGGGGGAAACTTAATTTCCCTAAGTCACAGATTTCAGGTTGGTTTGTTTATAAGGATATTGGAAAGTTTTATAATTTGCATCCCAAAGAATCTGTATTTTTAGAAGTTGTCCAAACTGAAGCTATATAGGACACGTCCAGGTTTACTGTCTGCCTCCTAACTAAATTAATTAACACCATCCAACAGATTAGAAACAATAAGAAAGAAGAATAATGCAATAAGTTCAACCAAATGGGTGCTTTAAGATAGGAAACATCTTCTGTGGGGATTCAATTACTTCTCCCTGAGAGTGGAAAGAGTTCCTCTCATTTTTTTTTTCTCTGACTTGTTTTTTAACTTTAGGTAATTTAGTTAACTTTTCCATGTTTTTGTTTTTAATAAAGAATGTAAGTACCACAAGTTCTATTATTTATTATTTTTATGATTATAATCTAATTACAACATTTCCTCCTTCCCTAATAATTACCTTCATAAAATGAAGTTTATTGAATGATGTACAATACAAACAAAATAAATCACAACAGTAAAAAGAAATCATGGTAACAAAAGAGAGAAGCAGTTCATTCTAGTTGGAAGATTTCCTGTGTTCCATTTGGGACACAGGAAAACTTCCAGATACAGTTCATTGTACAACAAAGGTCCAATTCATAATTTTTTAATACTGATCATATTGTGGTTTTTGTTAGAAAGTCTTGATTACTTACTATGTTTAGTTTCACAAAGGCTTTCTTAGAAATTTAAAATGCTCCTTTTGATCAGCATTGGGATAGGCTGATCAAAAGGAGAATGTTTAGATGGCAAAATATTATTACAAAAATGAAAAGAAAAAAAAACAAACAAACCTAGAGCCCATATATGCAGTTCTCATAATTATCTGTTTATTTTTAAATAGTGGTAGCCACTCTATTGTTAAATATTGGGTTCTGCAAAGGAATAAAGTCTAATTATTGCCAGAGAACAAACTTTATCTTAATAGAAAGCATAGATTGTCTTACATTTACTTATTCTTGCAGTGAGATTTTCTAAAGCCATCGGAGGAGTCATCAGTGGGGGGAAATTTGAGCACCAAATCTCTGTTTTATTATCAGTTTGATGGAGAAACACACAGCCTCCAAGAGGAGGAAATTTGAGCACCCAGTCTCTGTTTTATTTTCAGTTTGATGGAAAAACAAACAGCTACAGGGGCAAATAATGAGTGGAACTTTATTTTTTAAGAAATTAAAAAAATTAGAATAACTCTAGATTTACAGGAAGTTATTAGAGATAGAATAAGTTTCTCTCATTATTATAATCCTGTATTACCATGGCTTGTGCCGTGTTTGTCAGCACTGAGAAATACGCACGGACACATTTCTGTTACATAAATACAGTCTATGTGTGGATTCCATGTTTTCCCTCTCCGTTAATGTCTTCTTTCTGTTCAAAATCCAGTTCAGGGTTGTGTATTGTATTCTCTCTTATACAGTTTTAGTAGACAAATTAGGAGATGTAAATGCCCCAGAATTTTCATCGATTATTTTCTAGTGTTATCTGGTTTGTGACAGTTTCTGTCATTCCTCATTTTTCATGACTTTGCCCGTCTTGAGAAGTATTGACCAGGTGCCTGTCGATTGTCCCCCAGGAAGGCTTTGTCAGATGATTTTTCTCTTAGGGGGTGGGGTAGGGAAAGTTTGATTAACGAGTACTAAATTACAGTTAGATTGGAGTGAGAAGTTCTCATGCTATTCATGGAACCATGACTCTGTACAGCAGTATTACACTATATACACAGAAAGGATTTTTAAAGGTTTTGTCCTACAAAGATAAATGTTTGAGAAGACAGATATGCTTAAACTGGTGGTGCATGAATCCTAATTGGTCTTATAATAAAAATCAGGAGCCGGATGTCAGGGTAAAAGCTGAAAGATCAGAGATGCAGAGCAAGCCAGAGCCGCTACCTCTTACCTCACCAACTCCTTAGCCTGAAAGAACACGAATTCTGTCTTAACAGCCTTATATTATTTTCTCTGCCCAGCCATATCACTTCCTGTTTTAAGCTTCCAAGTGCTGGAATTAAAGCATTACTGCCTGGCTCTGTTTTATTTTTAGACTGGATTAATATCGTGTAGCCTAGTGTGGCCTTGAACTTACAGAAATCCAGACAAATCTCTGCCTCTGCCTCTGAGTGTTAGGATTAAAGGTGTGTGCCACCACTGCCTGACCTCTGTGGCTAACTCTGTGGCTCGCTCTGTCATCTGATCTTCAGGCAAGCTTTATTTCCTAGATTGCAAACAATATTCCACCACAAACTGGCTTAAACTTTGTATGATATGTGCATGTTTTAAAATATTGTGTTCCTCCATTGATATGTATAACTTTATTGTGTTTAGTTTTATTGTTGTTTGTTTCTGCTCTTTTGGGGGGCCTGCCACCCAGCTCCCAAATAAATCACACACAGAGGCTTATTCTTAATTATGAATGCCCAGCCTTTGCTTGGCTTGTTGCTAGCCAGCTTTACTTATCTTAAAATTATCCCGTCTATCTTTTGCCTTTGGGCTTTTACCTTTCTTTATTCCTCTATACCTTTTATTATTTCTTATTCCATGGCTTGCTGTGTAGCTGGGTGGCTGGCCCCTGATGTTCTCCTCCTTATCTGGCTACTCCTTCCGGCCAGATTTCTCCTTCTATATCTTCTCTCTGCCTGCCAGCCCCGCCTATCCTTTCTCCTGCTTTGAAATTGGCTGTTCAGTTCTTTATTAGACCATCAGGCATTTTAGACAGGCACAGTCACACAGCTTCACAGAGTTAAATAAATGCAACATAAACAAAAGAAACACACCTTAAAATAATATTCCCCAACAAGTTTTGTTTGGCGGCAGGGTCTTGATAGACAGTCCTCGCTTGTCCAGAACTCGATGTGTAGGCGAGGCTGACCTCAGATAAGTCATCTGCTGCTTGTCTCCCAAGTTCTGAGACTATAGTCATGTGCCACCATGCCCATATTACTTGGATGATTTTAACCAGTCAAAAATAAGTTTAACTGGTAGAAGAAACAATACCAGATAGGTAAAAATGTCCTTCTTGGACTTAGAAGCGAATGGCATCACATGGCACATTCTATTCTTTGTCACTTGGTTTTCCAGGTTTGTTCACAATTAAATATTATTTTTCCTTTTTCCTTTTCCTTAGAATACTACTTTATTCTCTGAAGGCAGTTCAATTCATTTAGCCCCCTTCAAAGATCAGTGGAGATGAGTTGCTGCCTTTTGAAGGGAAGCTGTAACAGTAAGAAAAATACACATTTACCCTGACTCTCTAAATTGCTTGGAATTTCCTGATGGGAGCATCAGTTGTGGATGGCAAGTCCTTTCTATCTATGACTGAGTTAGGTGGCTCAGGGTCTCCAGAGCCATGATTAGATGGACACCAGTTCATTAGAATTGTCATTATATTCCCCGTGGAGAGAAGACTAGGGCTGGAGATCCAGTTCAGTTACCAATGCTGATGATTCAATCAATGTCTACATAGTGAGACTTTTACAAAAGCCCTAGGTGATGGGGCCTGAGGCTTACGGATATAGAATACAGTCAGAGGGTGGCATAGTCAACACAGAGGCTCTGTACTCCATGCGTAGTGCCTTGCTCTAGGTATCTTTCACTTGGTTGGTCTTTGGGTGTGTCCTTTGGAACAAACAGCAGGAAGTCTGATGCTTTCCAGGATTCAGTGACCTGTTTTAGCCAATTGCTAAACCCAAAAGGGGGTTGTGGGAGCTGCTGATGTCATAGATGGGTGATCAGAAATGTTGAGAGTTAATATTTACAATTGTCTTTTGAGGTATGAGAAGGTCATTCTTGTGGGACTAAGTCCTTTCCCTGTGGGTCTACACGAACACCAGATGTTTAAAGTCAGAATTGTATTGAATTGGCGAGCCCACAGCAGGTGTTAGGAGAATTGAGGGGATTTTGCTGTGAAGAAAATTGTTACCCATTTGTTGTCAGAAGTATTGATGTAAACAGGAAGTGCTGTGTATGTTTTTATTTTACAGTTGTTCTAGAGAGAAAATGTTTCTTCTTTTGTATTTATTCATGGTTTGATTCCTTTGGTACAACACGGTGCTACTTATTATCTTGCTCTAAGTGTTCGACCTATCCTCACTGGGAGATCTTTTGGCTGGCTCACACTTAGATCTTGTTGGGACACTCCCGTGTTTATCAGTTTTCAATGAGTGCTTCCTCACGTGCTGGCACCACAAAAGGTGCTCATCTCACTGCAGAGTAATTCTTCCTTCAGGTGGTCTGGTTTCTCACCAAGATGTGGGTGCTGGCTGTGCCTGTTGCTGTAAGGTTATCACTGTTCCTGGCCTTTCAGGTCACAGACCTGGATGGGTCCCCACTGCGTCACTTAAAGCGTTTTGAAGAATGCAAACATCTTTCCGTTTTCAACCTAGTTAGTCACTGAGGGAAAAAAAAAAAAAGAAAGGAAAAGAAAAACAAGACACAGCTCCTTCTTGAAGAGTGTTCGTGTCTTTAATTTCAAAGCAATCCCTTGAGCCATTCTTGGTACTTGAAAAGATTCTTATTGGCACCTCATTCCGTGTGGTTTGAAGAAGAGCCGTTTTTAGTTTATAGCAGCACTCTTGGTTCCAAAGTCTACAAATGAGAAAGTGAACTCTTGATTTCTGAAAGTGGCCATTGCTTGTGATGTCAGGACCCCTGACTCTTCCTACATCAACTCAGGTCTCCCATTCCTAGTATTGCAGAAGGGTCATGGTTCTTCTGTGGAACTCCAGGAGCTCAGGCTTCACACTGTGCGTCTGTACGCAGTGGTACTTAGGAGGCCCATGGGTCCCCAAATGTCAGAAACGGGGGGGCTTTCTCAGTCACCAGAGTTAGACCTGCCTCTCATGTCAGAAGCACTCTTCACAGAATAAGAGATGCACCTGAAATAAAAAAACAAGGCTTTCTAACTAAGCCAGAGCGAGACCAGTTTGCCACTAATGTTCACAACCAACCACTCCCAGCTGGTTCTTCACCATCCTCAGACTGGGCATTAGCTGAGGTGCAAACAGAGTACTTATAATTAAAATAGATTCAAAATGATTTTGTCCTCTTTCATCCAAACTTTTACTTGCTTAATAGAGAAACGCCATTTAGTGTCTACAACATGCTCTTTCATAATTTCTCTTAGTGGGCTTAAAAAAAACTTTCAAATTATCTTCTACCCTATTTTTTATCCTTTCTGCTGTGGATAAAAAACGCTGTTGCTGGCTTCACTGTATTCCTCAGTAATGTTCTTTCAGTCACCATGCCTCTCACTGTAAAAGTCCCCATCCAGCTGTCAGAAATGGCAGTGTAATTACAATAATTCTGTAATGTGCTCTTCAGAGCTTTGCAGATGGTGGGAGGTGATGGTGAGGCAAGTGTGCCTCTGCCATGGTTCAGGCTCTGACATCCTCTTTGAGGAATCAGAAAAGAAAAATTTCCGAGACTGGCTATTTCAGATGGCAAAGACAGCAATAATTTAATATTCCTTGGCAATGGATTGTTAAAATTGATGTATCCTCATACACGCACATCCACAGAAATGTTTTTGTTTTAGCTCTTATTTCCTATGGATTATCCAGGAACTTCCTAAAAGTGGCATAAGCTTTGAAATAGCTGTATGGTGGTGAATGAGGTCTTTTAACCCCTACACCCTCAAAACTATTAGAATGTATAGTTGAACCCAACACACAGAATCTGTGTTTGTACATCATGCTTGGTCATGTGTGGATGATTTCATAGGATTCCTCCTTGGTGCACGTTCCTCCTTGGTGATCCAATGGAAAGGAAAATTAATCCTTGGGATTTTGAATATGGTGTTGGTACCTATTTTTGTTTCTGTTTAATGAATGGCTATTATCACAGCAGTTAATCATTCTAAATAGAAGCACCTCATACGTCTATTCTGAAACACTTGCTCAGATTCCTCCCACCAATGCCTTTGAAGGTGGCCAGGCAAAGACGGTGGACAGAAGGCAGCTCAAGTGATGTTTACTTTCATCTCTGCCATGTTGTGATCAGACTCAATGAAAACTGAAGGTACAGCTTTGAGCATAGCTAGAAGTAATAGGTTTTTTTCTGACTGCCCATTTTATTAGTCCAGAAAATAGATCAGACAACTCATCTTTGACTTTGTGACAAAGAAGTTAACCTCTATAATGTGCTTTCTTTGTAATGGCATCAACAAAAGGAACATGGTCTCACATCCCTTGTACCTTAGGAAAGGATGATATGTTGTTTCATAGTTCATTTAAGAAGTCCTTATTAACTCCCTATAGTCAGGTATGTTTAATGGCCTTGGTATAATTGATGTCAGTCAATGTTAGATGTATTGGGATTTTGTTCTTTGGAGTGATGTTTCATGAGAATGCTTTAGAAGCACTCTTGAATGGTATTTACTCTTTTATGATATGAGAGATTCATTGTGGTTAATAGCAGGAACAAAACTCACCTTTCATATATGAAGTTAATTGATTTCTTTAGGAATCAAGTCTATTACATTTTTGACATGTTCTAGCCTACATAACTGGTTGTTATGGATTACCCCATAGTAAATCAATGAAGATTCTGATCATGGCTTTAAAAGTAGGAATTGTTTATTCAGTTTCACTTGACATAAACAGTATCTTAAACATTTAGTTTTACCTCCATAGTTTCTGTTATAAAGTAACATAAACAGTTTCTATAGAGAATAAATTTTCAGAAGTTTGGCCCAGAACTAGAAATTATACGTGGTTGAAAAATTTTCTGTGTAATAAAGAATATTTTAAAGTTGATACACGGTACTTGTTCTATAATTCTATCAATTATGGCAGAATTTATTCCTTGTACTTTGAGGGGACATAAAGTTTACTCTTTGTGAATATTTGAAAGGAAATAGCAGGTATTAAGGCTTTAGAAATTACATTGTTGGTCTTAGTCCACCCCAGGAACAAAGGAGGACATTCAGGAACTCTGAGGTGTTCAAAGCTAAGAATGCTGTATGGCCAGAGATAGGAGAGGGTGCCCAATAAATGTGAAGTAGAGGCTGACTTCATGACCATAGCTTGGGTTATCAAGTTTCTTAAGTTCTTTTTCTGTGGTTAACTTATACATGACATTTTCCCCCTTTGAGAAATAAACAAGAAATTCAGTATATTTTGTATTTTTATGAAATAACATTTACTTAGCACTTTACCCTGAGGAGGATATAAGAGTTATTATATAAAAGAGTTATGGTCCCTTACTGGGATCAATTTCAGAGTACCATATTCTCTGCTGTGCCTTGGTCTCTGCCTCCATTTTCACTGAATGAACTGTTGAACATTAACTTTGTTGTGCCTGAAGTGAGGGTCAGTTTGACATCTTGTTTTCATTACCTCTTACGGGTCCAGTTCTTTCCTTTAATCTGTGTTTTCACCTATTACTCTCCATGCTCTAGGGAGCAATGAGAGATACCCTGGATGTCTTCATCAGATCCAGCTACCGTGGTTGTGTCTGGGGAAAACTAAGGCCTGTAAGATAACAGTGATGGAAATTCAGGTGGTCAGATGGCTTGGTGTGTGTGTGTGTGTGTGTGTGTGTGTGTATGTGTGTGTGTGTGTGTAATTTGAATCACCTCTATAATGCATTACGGAGCATACATCCTGAGATGTTCTTGTTTTTACCTATCCTTGGGCACGTATTTCCCTTTCCTCTTTGCCGTAGAAACTGGAGGTTGTTCTGAGCAGGAAGTAGGAGGAGTCCAACAGCTAGGCTCAGAGCTAGCTGTGAGTGCTCTCCCCTTCCTGTACCTGTCCTTCTCTGTCTTTCCTCCAACTCCCTATCATATCTTTAATACTTTGGGCTTTTTATTAGCTGGTTTTGTTTCTTTGAGATAGGATCTCTTGCTGTAGTCCACGCTAGTCGAGAACTCACTATATATTTGAGGCTGGCTTGAGCTACAATGATCCTCCTGCCCCAGCCTCCCAAGTGCCGGGATTACAGGCATAAGCTATCATGCCTGGCTTTGGATTTTGATTTTTCTCCTTGCTGTTCTTTTCCCTGTAGGTAAAACCCAAAATTTTAAATTGTTATACTTTGGCTTTCCTTCTCAAATTCTGTATTTTACAAACAGAGCTTTCTTTAAAATATAAATTCAATTTTACTTGAACACCAACTATGAAATCCATTATGTATCAGTCACTGTTGGGCTGGAGCTGAACAGGAAGACCAGGGACTTATGTTCTAGCTAACAAGATAAGGCTTTCCATCTGTGGCTGATGATATCCTCTCTATCTGAGGTATCAGGACCCCTGATGCATTTAGCACATGGTATTAGCTGAATGGGGACTTGGAGGCTTCCCATTTAGGTGGCTGAATTGTAAGAGTGTGATTACTGACCAGACAGTGCCCCTCTCATAAGAAAGACTTAAATTGTGTCTATGTGGCCTTGTCACTACCCACCAGGGACCACCAGCTCCATTTTATTACAAATAATGTGATAAATCCTAAAATGTCAGTATTCATGGATTCTGTGAGGGTACTCATGAGTGGTAAGTCCCTCATCTCTTCTTGTTAGTAATGTAAGATGAGAATTGGAGAAGACTTTCTGGAGGAATAATCATGACTGACTATATAAGACATGCTGGGGTTCACTTGCCTAAGGAGTGACTGTGAAAGTACACTGAACAGCCATACGTAATATCTGATCACTTTACGGTTCCTGCCATGGTGATAAGAATGTGGAAATCAGGAAGTGAGGAGGGCATGGGTCAGGATTTCATCGGCTTGCATTCCAGGCTGAGTTGCTTATACTTTACCCAGATATACTGAGCGACCACTTAGAGGATTAAAGCAGAGAATGAGTGTAATCAGCTACTTAGAGCAGTTCCCATTTTCATTGGCTAGAGATGTTTGGGAGGCACAAGGCTGGATACAGATGACAGGGAGAAATTGTGAGAACATTGGCTTGGACAAGAAAAGGTCAAGTTCAAGAAGTGTTGGGGAAGCTTGAGTTCTCAGTGATTGAATGACTGATTTGGTTGGGATATAAAGGAGAGGCAGGAGATAAAAACATTTCTGATTTGGATCCTGAGGTGGATGACCTAGGAAGTTAACAGGTAAACAAGATTTGCCTCAACGAAAACACCTAATTTCATTAGGAACACATTGAGCTGAGGCATATGTTAATTCATACACTATAAACAATCATGTTCTACTTCTCATGCATGTAGAATTAAAATGAGTATCTGTGACTGCCAACTACTGGCTTATACACAATGATTCAAGGATTGGGATTCCCTCTATTCAGGTTTGGCCATTTCCAACTTGTACTTTGTAGAAGGTTCAGGAACATGGATCATTCTTGAGAAGTCTTATCGTCCAGCCCTGAAATATTGTACATCACTTTCATTGGCCAGAACTTACTTGTATGACTTTAATGAAGGCTGGAAAAATATATCGCATGAGCCAAGGAATTAGGGGAAAAACTGGGGAATCAGCCATCAGGCTGCCACAGAGACCTCTGAAGCATTTTAGACATTGAAGCCTGAAGCTCAGAGGACCTGAACTGGAAATAGCAGCAGAGGCAAAGGCAATTTATGTTCAGGAGAGCCAATGAAGTCACTCTTGGAGAAAAAGTAGAGGCAAGAGCTATTGGCCAAGGAGGGAACTCTTAAATCTGACCATCCTACTAAGATGGTTTGGGGAAAGGATGCTAAGGAACCTCGGAGCTCCTGAAGAACCAGGCCAAGCTTGTGCCATGGAAACTTTTGAGTGAATAGTTTCAAGCGGTTGGTGGAACACACTGTAAAATGCCTGGGGGATGTAAACTCCAAAGTTGCCTCTCAAATCGGACAACTGCCAGAGATCTCAATGAGTCCAGTTCTCACTTGTAAAGGCACAGGCCAGGAGGGACCCAAGTTTCAACTTGGAGGAGTAAATCCAGAGGAGCCCCAGGGCGGGTTGTAACTGATGAAACAGGTTCTTGCGAGAACAAGAATGAAAGTGCTTATTAAAATGAAATGTCAAGTTTATTACATTTTACCTTTGGAAAGGCCATTTTATGATGGATAACTGATATTTATGGTGCATAAGCAATTTTACCTACCTAGCAATAGAGAATATAATTATATTTCCAGTCCCACACTAGTTCATTTACATGATCAATTCACCTGTCCTGGGAAATAGAAGGAAATCTGTGAAAGGAGAGTTGCTGTCTTTCTAGGGTTTTGAAAACTCTAATGCAAGGAGGAAAGCACTCTGCCATAACTGTGTTGTCAACTAAGGCAAACTGAAAATCCTCATCGTCCGTAAAGAAAAGCAGTTATAGCCTGCTTTCTTTGTGTTTCAACAAATGTTATTATTTAATCATCTAAGTTTGCCTCTCTCCTACTGTTTAGCTGGGAGCATGCGAAGGAGAACTTTTCTTCCCTTGAGCATTGTTTAATAATGGGGAAGACAGAAATAGGCTTATATTTGGATTGAGGTGGGTACTTCATGTTCTGGTGTTTAATATTGAGCAGCAAGTACCAGTTTTATTAATAAATCGCCCCACAGCCATCCTTCCCTTGGACTTCCAGGGAGTTCACATTTCCTACTGCGGCACATGCCGCTACTTAAAAATGCTATAAATTGTTTCTATATATGATTCAATGGTTTCTCACTTCAGACCAGAATACTGAAAAGTAACAAATCTAGAACTGATTCGTTGCTATTTCTGGCCTAATGAAAAAGATGGTGTCATGAATAATTTTCAGCATGTTTTTTTTTATTTTATTTAAAGCATATTTTGCAGTACTCTCCAAAATACTCAAACCCCTTGCAAAAATCATCAAAAATTATATGATCATGTTCAGAGCTTGGTTTATTATTTTTCTTTGCATGTAGCTGAATATTTGTAGTTTGATGCATTAACACTTTTAATGTTAATACCTTAATAGTTTTACTTTTTAAAAAAATTCTAGCATTAGTAAATAAAAAGAAAATATTGATTTATAATTAAAGTCTATCTCCTGGATTTTTATTGAAAATAATAATTGTAACTGAAAGTTTTCCTGTGTCCCACCCAGTCTGCAGCTACTCAGACCCAAGTAAACACATAAAGGCAAATAATGGTCTTTTATTTCTGATTTCTGCCATGGTACTTGTATAACAGACCCTGGGTGAACAGTTAGGGATTAAGGATCATAGTTGGAACATTATCATTTTAGAAGTGTTGTGTGACTCTGTCATAATGGAGAATACCACATTTCTAGCTCATTTTATTTCATTCTTTTCATGCTTGATATCAGGGTCAGCCTTTAAATGAAAAAATGATGAGATGGCTATAAGCTGAACATCCAGCAATCATCTCCCCATTATGCTAGATGGGATGCATTACAGATCTAAAGTTCACCATTCAAGAAATATGCGTTTGCTGATGAGAGTTTTAAAGAGGCTGTGCTTGGTGTCGCTCTGCCCAGTGCTCAACTCATGCCCCAAACCTCTTCTTCATCACAGGCCTATTTTCCTGCAAGTGTCAACTTTCTCTCATGAGTTATTTAAAACTATATTTTTAGTGCCTTAACTCCCTTGTTTTTTTCAGCTTTTTGTTTTGCATGTTGAATAGGATATTGAGTTGGTGGAGGAAGATGAGCGTGGAAGTGGAACCTGTATTCCTTTTCAGCTGTTCTCTTAACAAATCCATTCTATTCACTCACTCACTCACTCACTCACTGAGAAAGAATATTGTGCCTTCTTAAGAATATGTCGGGCGGTGGTGGCGCACGCCTTTAATCCCAGCACTCGGGAGGCAGAGGCAGGTGGATCTCTGTGAGTTCAAGGCCAGCCTGGGCTACCAAGTGAGTTCCAGGAAAGGCGCAAAGCTACACAGAGAAACCCTGTCTCGAAAAACCAAAAAAAAAAAAAAATGTTGGGGGCTGGAGAGATGGCGCAAAGGTTAAGAGCACCTGACTGCTCTTCCAGAGGTCCTGAGTTCAATTCCCAGCAACCACATGGTGGCTCACAACCATCTGTAATGAGATCTGGTGCCCTCTTCTGGCCTGCAGTCATACATGCTGTATACATAATAAATAAATAAATCTTTTTTTTTTTAAAAAAAAAAAAGATTATGTGCTGGATTTTTGGATGGAGCAGTGAATTATGGTACCCAGCATAGTGTCTTCCTCTTGCCTCTGAAGAGCCTTGCTAATCCCCTTGCATTTGCCCCATTCTATAACTGTCAATCTACCTTGAGTTCGTTGCTATCCATTCGACATACTTGGTCACCACTTCATGGAATTAGTTATACTAACGAGCTGCTGCGTCAAATAAGTCTCCCCAGTCCAGTGATTTGGCGCCCCAAACATTTGCTTTTCCTTGGATGTTGAATAGTGGAATGGGGTTCTGAGTAAGTGGGCTTTGTTGTACGCAGTCATGCAAGGGCCCAGGATGGAGAGAGCTCATCCATATTCTGTCACATTGCCTTTCCATGTCCATGCCGCAGAAGGGGAAAGAACATGAAGAATGCATACAGGGATTGTTATGGGCCAGCACCTAGAAGTCACCGACATCATCTTTCTTTTTTTCCATTGTCTGGAATGCAGGCTCCCTGCTGCTCTTAACTGCGGCAGAGCTGGGAAATGCGAGTGGTTGGGTCTCAGGTGAAGGCTGATAAGCCGGGTTAAAAGGGAACGATGAGTATGCCTTAGATAACTGTTTCTCTTTCTCGCGTGCCAGTCTAGATAGAATCGCTTGTCTCCCTTCAGTAATTGATTCTGTTTCAGAAATCTTTGGGGAGTTTAGATGGTAGGAAACATTCTGTTTTCCTTTTTACAATGTGTTGAGCATACTAAAAGGGAAGACAACCAGATACCTGAACATTTTACTGCTACCACTGGAAACACTTTGATTTGAGAGCACTGCTCTACTATTTTTCGGTATTACTTTCCTCAACTGGTGAATAAGTTTACTGAAATCTCCTCTTGGTAAGAATGTTGCTGCCCCTTCTTTCCATCCCTTCTCCAGGCACACTTACCAGGTGCACCCTCCTCCATGTTCTGCAACGACTTGAACATGTCTGTGCTCCTTTAATTCCCTCATCCAGTTATTTATGGTTTAGGGGGAAAGGAGCCAGTAGGGCGGGAAGGACAAGGCTGGAAACCCCTGTAATAATAGAATTACACACGGACAGGACAAAGCGAAAGGCCACTCAGCTGCGTCTTGGGGATGAGGGAGACGTGGGGAATGCCACTTTCAGAGAAAGAAAGCTTGCTCTCCGTCTAAAGCTTTTTAAAAAATGACTCATGGTTACTCTTCTCTAACTAGACAATGGGCATTTCAAAGAAAAGGCTCCTGTTTTTGAAGATTTCTAGAGTAGTATCAAGCTTACACTAGGTACTCAACAAGTTGAATTGACTGACTGAAGATCTACATGAGTACCTTTGTAAACTTTATTTACCATACACTCGCATACATTGTCTTATGCAGGGTTTACCACAGCTCTATGGCAGAGATAAACAGTCTTGTTTTAGGCATCTAAGTCCTTAACTGAAATTCTGAGAGGTTTGCTATTTTGCCAGTGTCACACAGAGGTTAACAGAATAGATGCAGGTGTTCTGTTTCCGTCTTGTGCATTTTTTCACTTTTGGAAGCAGGCGTTTCAGTGTTGAGAATGGTGCTGGGTGTACCAGGCTCTGCTGACTCCTCATGGGAGGCCTCACTTTCGTATAGAAGGGAATGAGGGGGTGGTTTGGAGGGGGAGGCTGGAGGGGTGGAAGGAGGGAAGAGGGGGATCTATGATTGGTATGTAAAATGAATAAAAACCCTGTCTCGAAAAAAACCAAAAAAAAAAAATTCTTAATTAAAAAAAAAAGAATGGTGCTGTGAAATTTCCAGCCTGTGCTTTGGGGGCTGGAGAACATCAGATCACTTAGCTGAGCGATGCAGGACTTCATATACAGTGAGTGAGTGGAAAGAGGGCTCTTTTTAATAGAAGCAAACAGGTGGCTTTTCTAGAATTGTTTAAGATGCTATGTGTCTGCCAGCTCTGTATTTTGTACTCAGGAGGTTCTCTGTAAGTCTTTAACTAATTGAAGTGATTTCAAATATGTACATTAGATTTAGTTATATTGGGCAAGCTTCCTGTTAGAGGCTGTCATAAGTTTTTAAATCTTCGTCATCATCGTGTCTCAAAATTTGCCTGTGGTGTACTCTAAGCCAGGATTTTTCTTTTTTAATTCAAGGAATTTATAGCGCGTTGACTTGATTTCTGGTTTTCTGTTTTCTGTGTATGGCTTTCCCATATTTATTGAGCCGTAAGGACATTGGTCTTTTCTGTGGAAATGTGATGACCTGATGGCCAGTCTGTTAAAGTTCCACCTGACTAAGGGTCACAGCGTCGATTGGAGAAGTTAAAATTGCACGTTTCCACATGGCTATTTTGCATTGTTCCCAACGTCCCTGTCTGAAGCCACCCGATCCTGCGTCCTCCACACACCTCTCCCCTCTACTGTTGCCAGCTGCTCCCCATCTCTTCGGTGGCAGGCTCTAAGCCACAAAGCGCCCAGCCACTTCCTCCTTTCCTACACGCTGTTCATCTAACTCAGGCTGGCATCGTGCTGTTTACCTCGGAGATGTCTCGCAAGTCCTGGATTTGAGGCCCTATTTTAAATCCAGGTGCCCATCTTAATCTCCTTAGAGCTCTGAGATGATTGGAGAGTATTTACTGACAAATGAGCAACAGGACTGAGCTTAGAAATAAATAAATAAAACGTTTCCACATTAGAAGTCATATCTTCACTGAGCCGTGGGAGGATTTATTTCATCATCTTTGGAAACACCTGTGTTTTCCAAAAACTCCGTATCCAGGAGACAGAGCAGGCAGTGGGAATCTTTGCCTGTGCATGGCACAGAGAAGGCGGTTGATAAATGAATAATGAATGGAGCTGAAAGGGGTGGGGAGGGATAGATGGGCAATGGCAGGTTGGTTCTGAATGCAGCTTCTAGTTTCTGCTTTTGCTTGACTGGAAATGCGTTTTTCCTTTTGTTCTCTCTCTCTCTTTTCCAAGCTCAAGATGAAAGCCCAGAGCTAGAAAGATAGACAGACAGACCCACCTTCGTGATTAGTCACTACTAGAGAGTGTCTTTAGTGCCTCAGCCTACTAATGTGAATCTATGGGAAACCCAGATGTGCCTTAGAAAGTGTCTGTAATGGAAAAAAAAAATCAGTAATAGCAACTGCTTGTTTAAAAGAAAGAAATGGAGGGCATAGGTGTCAGGCTTCGATCAAATATTTTTGCAAGAATTCTACAAAGGTTCTTACATTAGTTTCTTATTCACTGATTGTCTTATTACTAATAAATTGTCCACAAAATTGTATTAGTAGCACTTAGTAGTTAAATGAGGTTATAATATCCATCCTGGGGGCTGGTGAGTTGACCCAGCAGGTTAAGTGCCTGCTGCACAAGCCTGGTGGGCTGAGTTTGATCCTGAGAACCCATCAAAAGGTGGAAGGGAGAGAACACGCTTAACAGAGTTGTTCTTTAACTTGCACGTACATGCCATGTCACGTTTACCTCCGCGTCATTCACACCCATGCACACGATTAACAATAACAACATCAACAACAATAATAAAAATATTTTGAAAATCATTCTGAACTTTATCCTTCAACCACAGGCTAACAGAATCACAAATTTTAGGTTCCAAAGCTTCAGGGACTGAGTAGTGATGGTCAGGAAGTGTTTCCCACAGTGGCTTGTTCCGGCAAGTTAACGGTATACTTCCTCTTGTGATGGAAGTGAACGGTTACGTGACTCCTCATTTTCTGTTTCTGTTTTGCAGGGGAAAATGGTGAAAGGAATGGGAGGAGCTATGGATTTAGTGTCCAGTTCCAAGACCAAAGTGGTGGTCACCATGGAGCATTCTGCAAAGGTAACGTGCTCTTTCCTCACATTTCTGAAAACTCACAGGCCATTGAGCCCCACTGTGCCCTGTCGTGTGGCTGTGGTTTTAGTTTCCTCTGGCTTACTGAAGGTGATGGTACTTAGGTTTTAGTGGGAAGGAACACAGAGAGGTAGTAATTTCTTACCTGGCCAGATGCTTGTTCAACTTCGAGGGCTTCCAGGTATCAGGGTGTTCTTGGAACATTTGTCTCGCATGCGCATCTGAAGTAAAGGCTTTCCTGTCTCTGAAGTCAGTGGAAAGATGTTAGGGCAGATGTGTTGGTTCCTGATTTAAGGTGATTATAGTTTTGGGCTCCACTGTGTTCGAATGAAAAGCCCAATAGAATGTCGGGTTTTAACAGAAGTTCTTTTCAGTCTGGCCTTACCAAGGCGGTGGCGTCCTTTCCAGAAAATACGAGAGAATGATGACTGTGCTGTTGTGATAGCAAATGTTCTCGTTCTGAACAGCATTGTTTTTGACAAACTACCACAGAGTTACGGAGTGCCTACTAGAGGCTAGGTGATCACAGCTTGGATTTGGCAGTGACCCCCACGTAAGCCAAAACCCCCGATCTAAGGGAGCTCATTTTCAGTCTTCCACCCCCTTCCATCCTGTAATAAATAGAAGCAGCTAACATGTAGTGAGCTTTCACTGCATGCCAGCCATTTTGGTGTGTTTGTGTGTGCATGCCCATGAAGTGGATAACAGGGCTCTTATTTATTTTTTTATCCATTGCGTGTTTGTTTATACATGCATGTACACCTGCCTCCACTTGCCACAACATGTGTGTAGAGGTCAGAGGACAACTTGGCAGGAGTTGGTTCAGGTTCTGGTGATTAAGCTCAGGCTGTGAACCTTGAAATCAAGCATCTTTACCCACTGAGCCATCTCACTGACCTCTAAGAATAGTTTTTCCCTGCCTCCCCCTGCCCCCCTTCTGTTTGTGTTTTGGTTCGGGAAGCAGAGCTTTGGAGTGGTAAAGTCACTTGCTTCAAGTCCTTCATTGCAGAGCCCAGTCTTCTAACAAATGGAGCCGCTATTATAACTTGCTTACTTCTTAATGTCCTTGCTGTCCAGAACCCATTGATCTCTGATGATTTGTGAAGGCGGTATCGGGTGGTCTGTTCCTCACTTGGTATGGCCTTAGATTTTGCTTTATTAATCCGGTGAGGCTCACTAATCTGAGTGAAATGGTGCTGTGCACGCCTGGCTTCATTTAGTGATGCACCCCCGTGTAAGAGCATGGGGCTAGATTTGCCCTTCACTTGCTGGCCAGGGGAGTTCTCTTGGTGTCGTGTGCTGCTGTGAATGCTGTCCTTGTGGAAACTGCCCTAAGAGTGGATTTGCATAGGTTGTTTGGGTAAACGGTGGGAAGTGAGCAGTGGGCCGTGAACGTGCAGTAATAGGAAGGGAACCAACACAGGTGACTGTTGCTGGAGAGCTTCGCCAGCTCCCAAGTCCCGCCAGTCTCCGAGCCCACTTATAAAATAAACACACAGATGCTTACATTATTTAAACTGCTTGGCCATTAGCTCAGGCCTATCATTGTCTAGCTCTTACTCTTATATTTAGCCCATTTCTATTAATCTCTACTTTGCCACGTGGCTCGTGGCTTACCGGTACTTTACATCTTCCTTCTCCTCGCTGCGGCTCCAGCCAGTCTCTTCTCCACCTTCCTGTTCCCTCAATTCTCCTCTCTGTTAGTCCCGCCTATACTTCCTGTCTGGCTACCGGCCAATCAGCGCTTTATTGATACAGAGTGATATCCACAGCACTTGCCCTTTTTTTCCTTTTTCAAAAAGGAAGGTTTTAACTTTAACATGGTAAAATTACATATAACAAAACAATTATCGAGCAAGAATTACAGTTACAATATTAAAGAAGATATCCTATCTATCTTATATTTATGAGTTTAAGGTTTTACATCTAACTTATCTTTTATCATAACTGAGGAAATTATAACTATCTAGTCTTCAACCACATCAAAGACCTCAGAAGGATATAATACTACCTGAGAAATGGAGAAGATATAAGCAACTTTCGGGAGTCTTGCAGGGTAGAAAGAGGCAGCTGGCAGCCTGGACAGTCATCCAAAGTTTTCTTATAAAGTTGGGGCATCTGTTTTCAGCTCACAGGCCTAGAGTCTCTCAGTCATTTTTTTTTGTGTCCCGTAGAATGTCTGGCAGTTTCCTCTGTAAAGCAGGAACCTGAAGGACCATTTTGTCAAGCAAAGTTCAGTGGTCACCTTTCTATGGGTCCTGCATGTCCAGTTGATCAAGCAGTCCAGGCAAGAACAGTTTCTTGCCCAAATGGCTGTTTTTGCCAAGGTGAAGATAAACTCCATATGGAGTGTCTTCGATGCCCATTCTCCTCTGAAGTAAATCCAGTGCTGCCAGGAGCAGACATGTCTCACTGTCCAGAACGTCTAAATTTTTAAAACATTTTAAATGCCATATTCTGTAGGTCTTTGAAGTATTTGAAGATTACCTATCTATCTGAAATACATCTATGTATACCTAGAAGACTTAATTAACATGGCTACAAATATGATTATCATAGATGACTAATTATTAATCTATTTTTTAATTATCCATTACAATTTTAAATGAGTTACATAAACATAATACCTCAAACAAAAGTAGAAATATACACACAGTATAACAAAATCAACTTTAAGTTTGTATCAATAAACTAAAATTTATACCAATGTAAAACATTTTAAACATAAACTAAAATCTATACCAATGTAAAACATTTTAAACAAGTTGTTTTTTAAAAGTAGATTCATTAATCTATCCTTTTATCCTATCATCTCTATATCCTATATATATCATATCCCCTTTTGTTTTTTAGAAAGAGATCGCATTTATAATTAACCTGTTTTAAATAAAAATATTGGTTTTTCTCTGTCCCATACCAGAGGGCTCTTCTGATATGGGACAAAAGAATCTTTTAACCTTTTATTTTAGGAATATGTCTGGGTTTAGAGAGGGAGTGAGCCCATTCCGTCTCCAAAGCCAGCTTGGTATATTTGGGAATTTGGGCGTAGATTCTCTTACTACTTCCTGCTGGAGGAGGGCGCTGTACCTTATGGGGACATAAAGAACATTTTAGGATTATGGAGTAGTCCATGAGGGTGTATCATCTGAGCCAGTTGTCTTGAGATGTTCTGGATGTTGAATCATCTGGGCCATGGTGTCATTGGAGACCTCAGGTGGTCTTGGCTGGTCAAACCTGATGTATCTTAGTCTGGAACAAATCCATAGCCTCTGGCTTTCTGTGGAAACAAAAGCAGAACTTCTTTTCCAAAGCAACATATCCTTATGTCCAAATTTTGAAGTCAAGGTATCTTTAAAATATACATATTGGTTTAACTCAGCTTCCTTTACAATCAAATATCTCTCTGCAGTTAAGAATCCCAAAGACAACACAATCCAGATTCTCTGTGTGATATCCATCTTTACGTGGCTTATATTTTATATTACCTTTACTGTCTCTTTAAAGACTTAATTTTTTAAAACTATCATTTATTTATATAACTGTATATATTTTTTTATCTCTCTTTGAAGCCTACGTACATTTTTACATACATTTTAAAGCATTTAAAGTCATGTTCCATCTGAATCTGTCTTATCGTGAATCAATTGTTTTAAACTGCAGCACTTGTAGGACTGAAACGGCTCTGTGGTTGCTGGCTCCGCCCATTTTAGCTTTCCAACATGGCGGTGGCACGTTTTATTCATCAGTTGTGGGAGCGATCAATTCTCAGAAATAGTGGGTCTATGCTTTTATTAAAGCAGCGTGTAGCCCAGAAACCTCTTTTTTTTATATTAGTAAAGAGTAAATCTAGCATACAGCGTAATGTGCCGCTGGCAGACATCTCATTGTCGCCATACTGGCGGTCAAACGCGCACGCCAGGAACCCGCTAGTAGCAGCAGGTGACTGCTGTGAGAAGCCTTTGCACAGTATCCAAAATGTTCATTCCAGAGGTGGAACAACACCAAGCTTCTAAGTCTCCTCTGGAACATAATGTCTATTTGGAGGAAATTCCATCCAGCTTCCCTTTGGTTGTTACTTTAATGTTGATGCATAGGCAATGGAGTCTGGCTTGTTTTGGATTATTCTTGTGTATTCATTTTCAAAACATTAGGCCTGTGTTTAACAAATTCACTCTCTCTCTTTCTCTCTCTGTTTTTTTTCTTCACCAAAGTCTTTTCTTCTTCTCAGCTGATAGAGGAGAATAAACGATACTTCAAACTTGTGGCTGACTGAATCCTTGTGAAAGTTTGCAGCAGATGCAAGATCACATGCTCTCCCTTCCTCCTTTATTGGTGAAATTACTAAGGCCACTCCACGTAGTTAAAAGGAGAT
>CABHPH010115440.1:0-13692 GCA_902168325.1 Peromyscus nudipes
TTTTTTTTTACTTTCTGTGTGTGTGTGTGTGTGTGTGTGTGTGTGTGTGTGCACATGACTTTGCAGACACACGTATATGGGGATTCATATGCACATGTCATAGGTCAACTTTGGCTGTTGTTTCTCAGAAGCCACTCACTTTGTTTTTAGAGACAGAGTCTCTCAGGGGCCTGGTGCTCACCAAGTAGGCAAGCCTGGGTGGCCAGTGTGACCCAGGGATTCACCTTTCTGCCTCTTTAGTGCTGAGCTCACAGGCATCTGCCATCATACCCATCAAACACCAATGCTCAGGCTTGTACCATAAATGTTTTACTAACTGGGCGACCTGCTCAACCTGATTGCTGTGTACACTTCTTCTGGCTAATTTTAGAACTATAAAATTCCTATATTCAACATACATTTTATGGGGGAGAGCTCTACCATGAGTTAGATAGCCAAAAGCTATTCTGCCACATTTTACAACACTCTACTCAAAAATACAGAAAGCTGTAAGCTAAAAGCCACCATCCATTTCAAAAGTGGAGATGGATGGAGAGATGACTCCGCAGTTCGGAGAGTTCTCTGCTCCTGCAGAGGACCACTCATCCATGCCAGTCATCTCACAACTTCCTGGAAGGCCAGCTCCAGAGGACCCAAAGCCCTCCTCTGGCCCCTGCACCTGCTCTCATGTGCACAGTGTACCCCCATAGACAACACACACATATTTTATTCTAAAATCTCAAATATAGTGTTTATGAAACATGTAACTTTAAAGTCTAAAAGTCAAATGTAGTGACTGCTCATACATTTAAAAAGAAATGTCTAGAGGTGCCACGCCTACAACGGTGTCGCCCGCGTGACAAGTGCCTTGAATAAGGTGGTTACGTGGGAAAGGGGGGTTCGCGGCCCTCAGGTCTATGCCCCTGGCGACCCCTTGCCGATCAGCCCGAATCATGGTGCCAGGCTACATGGAACCACGAAAATCTGCTTACAGAGGCTGGCTGGCACTCTGCCTTTTTTCTCTTTGCAGCCGTGACTATTGCTGTTTCCTTGTGTATTGATTTCAGGAAGTTAGCTCTCAATGTTTTTGATGTGCCCCATAAAAGAGGGTCCTAGAAGTTTGGGAAATTTATGAATGATTTAGAGCAGAAAAGAACTTATGACTCAGAGGGACAAAGATTCTAGCGAAGAGTAAATGAAAGTAAAAGTCCAGGAACTCATAAGCAATCCACACACATGTAGCCAACAAGGAGGCAGTTACAGAAATTAACCATTCCTACAAAAATTATCCAGGAAAAAATAGAGTCTCTCATCAAGGGTCGGTGGTGGCAACCCCCTAACTTTAATCCTAGATATAATAATTATTTGGAGCCATATGGGAGCTTATGATAAACATGGGAACTGGTGGGTGAATCATAATAGTATAAAAACAGAATGGCATAAGTTATAGTTCATGGAAAGATTAGCTAGGTCCCAACCCCCCTGGTGCCTTTTTACCCACAAGCAAAGGTTTAATATTTTCACATAAATGAAACCATGGTTAGAACGATGGTGGAAAGGGTTTAATTTTGATACAAAACAAAGGTCTAATAATTGTGTAAAAGAAAAACTTCAGCTAGGGCCAAAATAGTCTCTGTCTGGATGAGAAACCACAAAAGGGGAAATAGAGTCTGTACTCATGAGGTCTGTTGATCATTCTGAGAGAATTGTGTCACTACATTGTTGATTCTATGTTTAACACCCTACTGGCCGATTGCCATGCTTCCTCAATTGACTGCATAAAATTCACTGCTTGGTCTGAGTAAAATTGCAGCAGTTTCACAGCATACTCTCGTGTCTGTGTCTGTCTGTCATCGCCGAATCCCACTTATCCTGAGTACCTTCACCCCGTTCTCCCTCGGTCTGGTGGCCCTACTGAGACCCAGTCCGCGGCAGGTGGCGCCCGAACAGGGACTGAAGGACAGGTAATCTTTATCCCCCTTTTTCTCTTTTCTTCATAAGTAGGGATCGGCTCCTGCCAGGGTTCTGCAGACCCGCCGGTAAAGGCTCACTGGTTAAGTGCAGGTAATCCAGAAGGTAAGCATGGGGCAGCACCTCTCTAAGGAGGACAAATTATTTGCATGTGTGATAAGACATATGTTGGCAGAGAAGGGCTTGAAGGTAGCACCAGAGGCTTTGGCAGAATTCCTTAAATTTGTGAAGGAACTGTGTCCCTGGCTCACAGAGGATGGCAGCCTGACACTGACGGAATGGAGGAAGGTAGGGAAGGCTATACACAAAAAAAAGAGAGGCACAAAACCTACCATGGATATGTTACTAGGGACAGGTAAGTATGCAATGCCTCAGTCTCAGTCTGCCTTGCCTCGTGATGTCTTGGAGGCTATTACCGGCAATGCAGTCGCTGCTTGGCGTCGCATTCCGCCTCCCGGGACAAAGAGCACGGTATTATCAGGGATTATTCAAGGGAATGAAGAAACATATCAAGCCTTTATATCTAGACTTGAGGAAGCAATACATAGAATGCTTCCCCCTTCAGAGGGGACGGATATGCTTCTAAAACAGTTAGCCTGGGAAAATGCCAATACCCTTTGTAAAGACTTAATTAGGCCCATCAGGAAGACAGGGTCATTGCAGGATTATATAAAAGCATGCATGGATGCCTCACCAGCCGTAGTGCAAGGAATGGCCTACGCTGCAGCAATGAAAGGACAACGATTCAGCGCCTATGTTAAGAAAATAAGTAGCGGAGGGGCTGATAGCTCCCCGACCTGTTATAAGTGTGGAAAATCAGGGCATATGCAAAAAGAATGCCCGAATGCTGAGAATAGAGGAGGAAGAGCTCCTCCTGGCATTTGCCCACGATGCAAAAAAGGAAAGCATTGGAGAAATGAATGTAAGTCAAAGTTCACTAAGGAGGGAGTTCCCCTTAAGCCCGACAGTCAGACAAAAAACTAGCTTCGGGGCTCCCCCTTAGCCCCGAGAAAGAAAAGGGGAATGTCCCAAAGGAAGTACAGTTAACATCAGGGCTAAACCCTGCTGCACCAAAATTCACTGTCCATAACCTGCCTAGAGCTTCTCCAGAGAGTGCTGGATTAGATATATCATGTCCTCAGGACTTGCTCCTGTCCCTATGGGATGGAGTAACAGTCATAGATACAAAAATTACAGGAACCCTGCCACCACAAACGGTAGGACTAATTTTGGGGAGAAGCTCTAATACTGCTACCAGCTTTGAAGTACTCCCTGGAGTGCTAGATGCAGATACCTTAGGTACAATAAAGGTGATGATCAGGCCTTTAAAAGAAACCATTCAATTACACAAGGGACAGAGAATCGCTCAGGTTGTTCTGCTCCCCTACATAAAAATGCCTAACCCTATTATGAAAAGCCATAGGGGGTCAGGACAGTTTGGCTCTTCAGACTCTGTAGAAGGAGTCAATTGGGTACAAGATTTAGGACAACGACCCTTTAAGACAATCATCCTAGATGGCAAGAGCTTCCAAGGACTCTTGGACACAGGTGCTGACAGGACCTGCATAGCAGGGAAGGATTGGCCTTCTTCTTGGCCAACACACAGAACAGGATCCTCCCTTATGGGATTAGGGATGGCTTCCGGAGTAATGCAGAGTTCAAAGCTTTTAAAATGGCAAACAGACAGTAAAGAAGGGTTTGTACAACCTTATGTGTTACCCTCTCTACCATTTACCCTATGGGGAAGAGACTTAATGGAGTCACTTGATGTGCATTTAATAACAGGAAGCTCTGAGCTGGAACAGCATTTTATATAGGGGCCACTGCAGAGGATCTCTATGCAGACTCTATACAGTGGAAGTCTGATCAGCCTGTATGGGTTAGTCAGTGGCCCCTGACACAAGAAAAAATACAGGCATTAGAACAGCTGGTATCAGAACAATTGGAAAAAGGGCATATAGAAGAATCTAATAGCCCCTGGAATACTCCTGTATTTGTCATAAAAAAGAAATCAGGAAAATGGAGACTGTTGCAAGATTTAAGAGCAGTAAATGCTACAATGGAGGATATGGGGGCCCTGCAACCAGGACTCCCTTCCCCTGTGGCCATACCAAAGGATTGGCACATTATAGTCATTGATCTACAAGATTGCTTTTTTACAATAAGATTACAGCCTCAGGATTGCCCTAGATTTGCCTTTAGCATACCCTCAGTTAATTTTAAGAGACCCAGTCCGCGGCATAGAGGGGTAGCCTGGGGGGAATCTGGAGAAGGGTTGAGTTCTCAGACCTGCTCAGGAGGCTACCTCTGCTCCTACAGTTTCATCTGGCTTTCTGATTACCTCATAATGTAGAAATTGACCATCTATCAATGTAGCCCAAACAACAATCTTAGAATAATAAATCAAGACAGGATTCTGAGCAACAAAGCTCCAGGAGACTTCTGGGACATTAACATGGACTGATGGCTGAGACACTGCTCTCCTGGGCTAGAGGGGAACACAGGATGGATTACAGCAGGATGCAAAAGCCAATATTACAGGAGAAGCAGAACTGATTAGACCATACAATAATGCAGAATAAATACCACAGAACAGCATCAGAGACCAAACTAGAGAAAGCAAGGCTGAGTGGGCACATGCACGGACACACACCCACACCGGGACTGGTAGAGAAGCCTGAGAAGAACTTGTGGACTCTCTTCTCCCTTCCATTATGTAGGTCCCTGGATTAAACTCAATTCATCTGGCTCAGGAGCAAAGGCTTCACTCACTGAGCCATTTATTGGCCTGATGCTATCTAACGTAAGGGAACTGAGCACCCCGAATTCTGGTACCCATGTTGGGGGTGAAGGTAGAGGTCTGGGACCAGTGCTTGAAGATACTAAAGGATGATTTCTGTTGTAGACTATTATTTTACTAGGCAAAGATGTGTTACTTTTGTTTATGCTGTATTTGTTTAATGTAAGGATGTGTGTTTAATTATGTAAAGATGTGTTGCTTTGTTTTACCTTGCTTTCCTAAGGCACCTGATTGGTCTAATAAAGAGCTGAGTGGCCAATAGCTAGGCAGAGAGAGGGATAGGCAGAGCTGCCAGGCAGAGAGAATAAATAGGAGAAATCTAGGCTCAAAAGAGAAGAGAAAGAAGAACAAGAGAATGAGAAGAGAATGAGGAACACACCCAGGGCAAGAGGGCAGGCAGATGCCAGACAGACAGACAGGAGAAGCAATGAGAGTAAGACATACAGAAGGAAGAAAGGTAAAAAGGCCCTTAGCAAAAAGTACATGAAGAGAAATAGATTAATTTAAGTTAAGAGAGCTAGGCCAAGCATTCATAACTAATAATAAGTCTCTGTGTCATGATTTGGGAGCTGACTGGTGGCCTAAAAGGAAAAGCCTGGTACAGATTTCAGTTCATACAATAATAAATTCCTAAAGTTATCAACAAATGTATGTGAAATTATCATGTAAACCGGCACAAAAATCAAGGCATTTGGGTTCGAGATGTGCTTCCCTACCCATAATCCTGACTCAGTTAGGAAGCATCAGAACACCAGGTACACAGCAGCTTGGCCTTGTCTCTATTCTTGACCAAAGTTTCTGCCCCTCTTACCTTTGCCTAAGCAGAACTGCCAGATGCCATAGGAGCCGTAGCAGAGGAAACGGAAAATGAGGCAGAGAGAGCAGGGAGACCGCTCTGCACATGTGCGGAAGCCGCACCTCCCGGCACTCTTGGCAGCCAGGGGAGCAGCTGAGCAATGGCCACAAGGAGCCAATATTTCCCCAGAATGTTTTCAATGGGTTCTAAAGCCTTAGAACAGATTCCAGGTTTTTTTGTTTTTTGTTTTTTTTTTGTTTGTTTGTTTTGTTTTTTTGGTTTTTTGAGACAGGGTTTCTCTGTGTAGTTTTGGTGCCTTTCCTGGAACTGACTCTGTAGCTCAGGCTGGCCTCGAACTCACAGAGATCCGCCTGCTTCTGCCTCCCGAGTGCTGGGATTAAAGGCGTGTGCCACCACCGCCCGGCGAGATTCCAATTTTTACAAGTGACTGGCCAGCCCTTTGACTTTTCTCAATTCCTTTCTGTAAATATTTTATGTATGTGAGTGGTTTTGCCTGTATACATGTACATGCACCAGATCTCCTGTAACTGTAGTCACAGATGCTTGTGGACTGTCATTTTGGTTTCTAGGAATCAAACCCGGGGTCCTCTTTAACAGAAGCAAGTACCCTTCACTGATGAGCTAGCCATCTCTCCAACCTACCACCCACTTCATCTCTTAATCTTGCTATCTCCAATGACAGAGCCAAGTATTTGATTTCCAAGACTCTCTTGAAGACATAATACAGACAGTAGAAGCATGTTGAGCAGATATTCTGAGAAATGTCTTATTTCAGTGGTTAAAAAGCATATAAACAGATAGCCTTGAGACAGATAATATTGTAGCAGTAGATTCACCTTGTGATCACAGAGGCAAGAGAATTACAAACACACCAACTTTGATGTGGCTGAGGCACCAAATCACATCAGTGGCAATTAAAAATACATGAGTCTCATCCTCTTTTTCCTTCCTGTTCAAGTTTTCAGCAAGTCAAAAAAGAAATATCAATTCTAAGAGGTAGGTTTTTCTTATCATTTTTAAGAAACAATGTATTATATTTTAAACCCTAAGTTCACCTGGTCCCTTTAGTGTTATTTGTATAGACTTGTTTGAAACATGTGCAGACCACCAATTCTCTGAACTGAAATGGCTCAAAATGCAAACTATTTCATGAATATATTTTCAAAGGAAGTTGAGAGATGCTGTCTGTGTCCACAGACAATACCACATCCCATGCTGTGTGTGCAGCCTGCAACTTCCCTGGTATTTTCACTTAAATGGACCCTAAATTGAGGTTTATTTAGCTTAAATTGGTTATCTTTGGTTTCTACCCTTCTCCATCAGTCTAACTTCAGGCACTGGTGTACCCAACTTATTCACCTCTTAAATCGGTCTGATTTCCTCTATGTTAGCTTCACCCTCAGGTCATAACAACTTTTAAGTGTATGATGGGTTAAATGGATACGTACAACTCCCTCTGCCCTCACTGCATTGGGTGTGTCTTTAGCACCTGCTGATGTGAAGGGTCTCCCACTAGAGAAGATAGGACATCATTTCCCAGCCTAGAAACTGTGCTGGACCCTATGACCTGTCTTGGCCAGTAGAACTGAACCTATGTGACAGTGTGCAAGCTCCCAGGAGAGGCCCTGGTGAGCACAAGGTATTTTTTGTTCACCCTGTTATATGTCTGCCATTCACAATGAAAAGATCATGACCCAGGTACCCATTGGTCCAAAACCATGATACACACAAAATAGACTGGAACTCAAACCTAAGTTTTGGTTATGATTCTGTTCCAGCCTTTCTGTTATGAACTGCAAAGCAATGTAGAGCATTCACAAATCATCACTGTGTGCCCAAGCCACAAGGCACAACTCCTAAGAAGTCCCCTACCCAGGAAACATCAGCATCTGGAAACCTGATTCTGCAATTATCATTTCATCGCTCAGCAAAAGGGATATCTAGAATGGGAATGCAGCTCAGTGTTGGAGAGCTTGCCTAGCATGGTGAGGCTCTAGGTATAATCCACAGAACCACACACACACAATACAGTGGAGTGTGGTGTTCATTCATACATTAATTCAACCGACATGCACTGACCACATTCTGCACATCAGACACTTTACTAGGCACAAGGAACAGAGCAAGGCAGGCTAGACTCTACTTCACGGAGCTGACAGTTTAGTGTGTGTGTTTGGAAGTTCACTAACTATATGAACAAATACAATAAATGTAAAAACACATCTATGATCTGCAGAAAAACCAAACAGCAAAAGTCCATGAGAGGATAAGGAAGTGCCACCAGGTTTGGTCACGGACCCCTCCCTTCCAGCCACAGGACAGAGCCACGAGCCTGTCTAGGAGAAAAGCATTTTAAGTAGAACAGTCAGTGCAAGACTTAAGGAAAATCAAGATCTTTGGAGCCAGAGACAAAGGAATAAAGGGAAATTAGAGAATAGGGAGGTGGAGCTGAAAGGGGCGGCGGTCGATATAAGCCTGCTGGAAACTAGTCAGAGCTTTTGGAGTTAAAAATGCTGGGTCCCAGACATTAGAAATGTATATGTGTTGCAGACCTGTTCTTTATCTGTGTATTTCCCATCACACATATTGTGAGCTGACATGACTGTTAGTAAAGCACTTCCCTTGCAACCTTTGAGGACCTGAGACTGGATCCCTAAAACCCATGATGAGCCAGGTACGGTAGTGTGGATCTGTCACCCCAGTGATCATGAGCTGGGAAGCAGAGAAAGGCAGATCTCCGGGAGCTTGAAGGCTAGTGTGAAGATCATAGAGTTCCAGGCCAATAAGAGACCATCCCAGACAAAAAGTTGGAAAGCACCTGAGGAGTGACACTGAGGTGTCCTCTGACCTCTTCACATACTCCATGCACACTCACACTTGCACCCAAACATGCAGGTACATCCGACAAAAAAGTAAATGAGTAAATAAACACAAGTTGCTTACTGGGTGTCAAGCAAAATCAGTGTTTGTAGAAACCAAGGCATTACATTGACAGCCATGTGGGAGAGGTGTGTATTTCAATCTCTGACCTTCCCTTCTTAGTTCAAGATGAAATAAATTCATGATTGCATGTGAAGCACATGGAGACTGTGCAAACAGCCATTAGACACAATCACTCTCACAGGGGCCTGTTGTTTACTCTACCTGGGAAGTAGAGAAATACAACTTTTAATTTCTAAAATGGTATCTCACACAATCATCGCAATTATCATCCTATTCAACTTCAGAGGTAATTTAAACCACGGGTCAATTCTCCAGCAAACAATCTATTTGTAATATGCAATTTGGGCTTGGATTGCAAAGATAAACATTATCCTCCAAACAAACTCAAGTTAAAATTAATTCACAAATAATGGTGTGAAGAGAGCATAAATGGTGTGCAGACAATATAGTTTAAAAAAGAAAATCCATTGAAGAAATGAGAATCAATAATAGTTCCAAAAGATGGTGAATTGAATGGCAAGGGGGTTTAGTGGTTAGAGCACTTGCTGCTCTGACAGAGCTTCTGGGTTTGGTCCCCAGAACTCCTATCACGTGACTTCAGGGAGCTCTGATACTCCCTCTGGTCACTAAGGACTCTGTATGCATGTGACACACAAACAAATTGTTTAAATCTGAACAAATGATGGCAAGAAATAAGATAAATAGCCAGAAATCATATATGTGACTTGGATCATATGTAGGCATGTACTTGTATGTTTCTAGGATGCATGTGGTGGGAGGGGAGTCTAGGAACAATGTCACCAAAACATTTGAGCTTTATATGAAAGAACCACAGACACTTAAACACAGAAACAACTGTCTATATTGATTGCACCTCCCCAAAGCATCACCTTTACATATGAATGCTATGACATGCCAGATGCTAAGAGAAGTATTTCACAGAATTTGAACTCAAAGTACATAATATGGATTATTTTTCTGTATCTTACAAATATGGCTAGGTATAGAAGTATACACTTAATCTCAGCACTCAGAAGACAGTGATCTGTGAGTTCAAGGCCAGCTTGGTCTACATAGCAATTTCCAGGCCAACCAGGGTAGCACAGTGAGACCCTATGCAAAATACGATATATGAGATATATCACAAACATACACATAGAAGCTGAAGTGTAGAAGGAGTGATTTTCCCATGATGAAGAAGTCAGTGTGAGGTTGTCACATCCTAAGATCTGATTGTGTGCATGCCCTGCTGACACCCTTTCCCTGGCCTCTGCTCTCAAATGGAATCAACTTTTTGCAAAGCTTTGCCTGAGATTCAGTCTCCTGTGGGTTTTATTTCAAGCACCTCATTCACTCCTAGTACAGATGAAGCCCAGACTATAGGAGACCCACCCTTGTCAGAATAGGACGTCTTATGAACTGGTGTATAGGGGTGCATTCCCAAGCGGATTTTCATCTTTAGGGCAGATGAAATGCTCTTCAAAAAGAGAGGAAATGCTTTGTGCATGTTTTCAAATCTGTACTCTTTTCTTTTAAAAATTGTATTATTTATTATGATTAGTGAGTAGGGCATGTGCATGCCATGGTGCACTTGTGGAGGCAGGCCAGAGGACAGCTTTATGGGGTTGAGTCTCTTCTCTCACCTTTCTGTGAGTACAGGTTATCAAATTTAGACCATAAGACATTCACACCAAATACTTTTATCTGCTGAGCCATCTCACCTGCTGGCCCTTGTGTGTGTTTTCCTGAAATTGAGAAAGATAACATAGGATGGAAGAAAACAGATCATTCTTTCTCCCATACAAATATGCATGCAGAAACTCCTAAATAAAATACCAGCAGTGCAGAATCTGCCAGTAGCTACACACTGGTGAGTTTCCCTCAATGATACCCAAAGCACACTGTTGATGCTGTGAACATAAAATGTCCCCTACAGGCTCCCATCCTGGGGGCTTGGTTGACAGCTGGTGGGATCTGTGGGAAACGACTGATCCTAAGACTCTAACTTAATCAATGGGTTGATCCCTTCATGAATTCATAATATGACAGCAGTTCAGGGAGGTTGCGAGAAACATGACATGGAGGCAGAACGGGAGGAAGTAGGCAGTGGGTGTGGGTAGGAGGATGCTTCTTAACTCTCACCTCTCTGCTTCCTGTGCTCTGAGACGAGCAGCTTGGCACCACCACATTCAGTCGTAGCAGTAGAACTACCCAGCCGTGGCCTGAAACCAGGAGCCAGAGTCAGCCCTCCCTCCTTTAACCAAAGTTTAAGACGCACACTCTGCCACGACAGCTCACAATAGAGGGGTTTAAAGAGGAAAATATCACTGACACAGATAACAAAAAGACATTCCACACTGTTTTTATTTTTAAAACAAAAATTCTTTGTAAAAGTAAATAACTCCTTACCATGATACAATATTTCATATTGTGTACCAGAAAGGTATGGTGTTTAATTGGGAAACATCACAAACTTCCCTCGATGTCCAGAGCAAATCAAGGCTGTCTGCTGTGACTCATCCTCTGAGATTCTTACCGTGCCTCCTACTACAGCCACCATTCTTCCGCCTCCTTCTTGCCACCCCAGGTCTCCGTCAGCAAGCACCACCCTGATTTCTGCTAAAATTTTTCCAAAACAAGACATTGGTCAGAAAGTCAAATGTCAAGGTCAAAAAACCTGGGTCAAGACCACTGATGACTCAGCTGCCTCCCTGTCTTTCTGTGGTCAGTGCAGTGTCAGGTCCCTAAAGCACCGCTCTCAGGAGACACCCCCTGCAGTGATGGAGCTGTGAGAACTGGTGTTAAGGAAGGTCATGAGCTCCGCCCCTCCTGCAGTGTTTGTACCCCGATGGCTCCTGTGTCTCCAGGTGGGTCCCTTAGCCCTGCAACATTGTTGAAAACTGTCCCTCCACTAAACTGCTGTTTTCAAGTCTGACCATCACCAAAGCGATTGCTGTTCCTACTATTATTTAATGTAGGCCAGCAAGAAGTGGTTGATGAAGTGAGACAAGAAAGAAGTTAATGAAGATTGTTTTGCTGTGTTAAAGGAAAATAGACCTGGATAAGCGAAATATGCAGAGCAGACCAGATTATTGCAGTGAGGACCGGGGTGACCACAGATGAGCAGTCACTCTTCTGCCACTGTCACAGGACACTTTGACAAAGCACCTAAGGAAGAAAGGTACAGTTCAAGGTACAGCCCATCAAGGCAGCAAAGCCTTGCAGCAGCTGGTCATATTACATCCACAATCAGGAAGCAGTGGATGCATGGGGCTGCTCAGCTCCCTTTTCCATTTTTGGAGTCAAGATCCCTTCCATGGGAAGGCACCCATATGGGCTTACCTTCCCCCTTCCCCAGAGGCCCATCTCCCTGGGGAGTCAAGAGGACAATTAACTGTAGCTAGAGTTTTCCTGCCAGGCCCACAGTCAGGACAAATCTCTCTCACCCGCCAGTCCCACAGCCGCTCAGACCCAACCAAGTAAACACAGAGACTTATATTGTTTACAAACTGTATGGCCGTGGCAGGCTTCTTGCTAACTGTTTTTATAGCTTAAATTAATCCATTTCTATAAATCTATACCTTGCCACATGGCTTGTGGCTTACCGGCATCTTCATATGCTGTTTGTCATGGCGGCGGCTGGCAGTGTCTCCTCTGCCTTCTGCTTCCCAGAATTCTCTCCTCCTTGTCCCGCCTATACTTCTTCCTGCCTGACCACTGGCCAATCAGTGTTTTATTTATTGACCAATAAGCAACATGTTTGACATACAGACCATCCCACAGTAATTAACTTTAGTGCTAACCTTCACATGGAGGAAGGCACAAATGAGGAAGACAGATAATGAGCAGGGAGTACGGAGTGAGCCAGGTGGGAAGAATCTTTTCAGAAATCTTACCTTATTTGGCCTCAGCAGACTAGGATGACTGCCAGGGGCAAGACTAGACTTGGTTGAGCTGAGGGACAAGAGGGGAATCCTCAGAAGCAGATGTGATTTGCATACCTGAGAATTCCAAGTTTTCAGAATAAACTAGAAAAAAATACAAATAAGAGAATGAAAAACAACTGTCTAGAAGTATAAATTTAATGTGCCCAAACTCAAAACTTCCTTCCCTATCAGAGCCCTCATTATCACCCAGAACCAGTCAAATCTGGCCTGCTGTCTGTTATGTAAATAAAGTTTTATTGAAGCACAGCTATGTCCATTTGTTTAACAATGGGCTGTGACTGTTTTGCCTTGGAACAGCAGAGCTGTGTAATTACAACAGAAGTTGTACATCACTGTCACCCTGACCTTGGGGTGTGTGTGTGTGTGTGTGTGTGTGTGTGTGTGTGTGTGTGTGTTTGCTTTCTAGTTAGGAGTATTCTTCAGTGATAGAGTGGTCCTGGTTACATATCCAGCACTGAAGAAAAACAGATGATGGATAGATGACTGATGTATTTGTTGATTGGTGGCTGATTTATTGACTGATTGGTGGCAGGTAAGCAGATACACAGATGATAGATGATCAATAGATAGATGATAGATGGAAAGAAAGAAAGAAAGTGTTGTGCCCAGATCATGACCCCCAGAGAGACCACCAAAGATGAGCATGCCAGAATGCAAAAGCAAGGTTTAATTCTGGATATCCAATACAAGCCTAGGCAGGGACTTCGTCCAATACATCCAACACAGTGGAGGCTGGAGGAAGTGCCCACCTATCTGCAAGCTCAGTTTTTAAAGGGAAAAATCACAAGGTTACATCATTTAGGGGTGCTAGTACAGGTGCAATTCTGATTGGCTCACTTCTAGGGGCTTTCTAGAAATTATGGCTTAATCTTACTTCTAAGGGAGTGGTTGCCCGCCACCATTTCTCATTGGCTGCCCTCAGGTGGGGACATTTCTGTGGTCAGTTACCCTGGAAACCAGGGAGAGAACATTCCATAGTCCAGCAGGCATTACCTCGTGGCTACCTTGTGACTCTGTACTTTTACACTTCCTGGTTTCTGGAATCTGGACTGACTTGTTTCAGTAACTAATGGCCTATTCCTAGAAGGAGAAATCTTAGGCCTTAGTTTTTGAGTGAAAGCATTTTGGTCTTATTTCTAAGATGGCTCATTTTGGTCTCACAAAAGAAAGAAAGAAAGAAAGAAAGAAAGAAAGAAAGAAAGAAAGAAAGAAAGAAAGAAAGAAAGAAAGAAAGA
>CABHPH010115441.1:7704-21134 GCA_902168325.1 Peromyscus nudipes
GTGTGTGTGTGTGTGTGTGTGTGTGTGTGTGTGTCAGTCTATTCACACACACCTGTACATGGTTATTGCTCTACTGTTCTCCACCTCATTTTTTGAGGCAGGGTCTCTCACCGAACCTGGAGCTTTGCAGATTCCAGACTGGCTAGCCAGCCAGCATGTTCCCCAGATCCTTTGGTCTCTGCCTCCCAAGGGCTGGGATTACAGGTGGGTGCTGGGGGATGAGCTCAGATTCCTGTGTTTATGTAGGAACCACTTTATACACTGAGCCATCTTCCCAGGCACTATATGTCCCTCTTAATGCTTTTGTGAACCTCGAGCTGCTATAAAGAATATGAGCTATAAAGAACAGCTGCTCTCTTGGACAGTTTTTTCAATTATTAATTTTCTTTTTTAATTAATTAATTAATTAAGTAATTTTGAGATGGGTCTCAAGACTGTAGCATAGGCTAGTCCCAAATTCATAACAATTCTCCTGCCTCAGCCACCGGAGTAATGGAACCATAGGCTTGAGTCAGCACACCTTGCTTCCTATGTGGTTTTTAAATTAGACATTTTGCTGTCAGAAAGGGGCTGTGAGATTATCCTTTTCCAAACATTTGCATAAAGAGCTCATCTGCTCTGCACAATGACAGAAAATAACATGAAAATATTTAAAATGTGGGTGATGTTAGTGTATAGTGAATGTCAAAATGAGCATAATGTTATGCCAACATTTCCAGGGATGACTCGGGAGCCAGGAAAACATTCAGTTTTTAACACAACAGATTAGAAACAAGGCTGCATCGACCTCAGGCAACAGACTACAAATGAGCAAAACCCCAGGTGCTAAGTGACCCCAAGGAGGCTCTCCCATATAACGTGTCTGTACCATTTATATACTCTGTGTCAGATGAGGCATGAAATTTAAAGCAGAACTACAGTGCACATGATTGATTTTTCTTGGCAAAAATTAAAACACTCATGGAAACTTCAGTCCACAAGTAAACAGGGATGTACTGGTGCTGACTCTCCGAGGAGGTGAAGCTATGCAAGGCGGAGCTGTGTGGCTGCTTTGTATTTACAATGTGATGCGGTCTGTATCAAGAAAACTCCCTATCAACCAAAGTAAATAATTACAATAAGCCATCAAATGAAGGCTATAAACAGTCTCTGAGCGGTAAGACATGAACGCCACACACAGATGCTAGAAGGGAAGAATGCTGCTGGACTTGTAAGCCTTTTGCTGAAACACAGCGGCGGCTCTTAAATGAGAGGCCATCTTCAAAGCCCTCCAATCTGGGGTTGGGAGGGAGCAGAATCTGGAATTCAGTTGCCAGAAGCTGCAGCTCAACCACAACTCCTTCCCTAGACCAAGTGAGTTAGAGAGAATGACGCTGGGCTAAGGGACATGGGGCAGTCTCAGAACTTGGCAGTGGAGGCAGGAAGGGGGATCAGTGATTCAAGGCTAGCTTTAGCTACATAGTGAGCCACATAGTTACACATAGCTACATAGAGAGGCCAGCCTGGGTTATTGGAGAGGGTGGGCTCAGGCAGGAGGCGGGTGGACAGGCAGGCGATCAGTCGGTCCTTAATGTCTCACGACAGGGTGGCCACTATATTCTTAAACATAAAAGGAAAACCTACTTCAAATTAAAGAAAAGGTAAAAGCAAATAGGGCCAGTGGGATAGATGATGCCAAGTCTGCCTCCTCCTGAGAGGTCAATCCCAGGACCCACATGAAGGGAGAGCGCCAACCCTGAAGGCTGTCAGGAACACACACACACACACACACACACACACACCAAACTATGTAACTCGGGTGAGGAACCAAGAGTACCACTTTCAATTGTGGATTGGTATCATCTCCCACTTCAGAAATAGTTACAAGTTAAGGTCCACATTGAAAGCAATTTAAAGCCTATATAAAGTAAGTTTGAATTTTTATTTCATTTAATAATATTCATAGAACTACTTACTTAATTTTTTTAAAAGAACAAGAAAAGAATCAATCCTACACATTGCCAATAAACAGCAAGTTCTAAGTGACAGCAGTTGAATTTTACTGAGTGTTTCATATGCGCCAAGCACCGTTCACAGCCTGAGATTTTCATGGTGACCCCGTAAGGTTGGGAATATTATTATCCCTGTTTTATAGGTAAAAAACTGGGTCTCAGTAGCCAGAGCAAGCAGTTTGCCCGAGATTACAGCTGAGAATCATGGGAAGAGTCCATCCTGTAGAATCTGACCCAGGTCCTCTATTACCTTTTCAACATACAGCTTAGTGATGGAGACCATGAAACCATCAGAGGGGCCCTGGGTTTGACCTCAGCATCACAAAAAAATTGACTAAATCTGAGGCAAGTGGTGAGCAGTCAGTGCAGTTCAGAGGTTGAAGGTCAGGTCTGTGTGACTCCAGGAGGTAAGAGGGGTGCAACTCCAGCTGCAGCAGGACACACAGGACAGACAGACGGTGAGGCCTGAAGGCAAGGCTGCTTCCTAATTTTAGTAAATGGTGAACCTAGAAGACTGCGTCCTTCCTTGGCCTTTCTCACTCAGCCATCACCCATCCTCAGTGCCCACATCTATGAGAAACAAAGGCAGTCTCCTCTGTCCCCTAACTTCCTCCCACTATCTTACCTTCCAGAAAACAAACAAACAAAAACCACCCAATCAGTATCTGATGGTACCAATTTTCTCTTCTGACTAAATCCCTTCCCAGAGTGTTCTTACCAGTCTCTGACAGTCAGTTCCTACCTTCACTACCCAGTGAACCTAACACAATCCTTACCTCTCTCCTGGTCACTTCCTGTATTTGGTTTTCTATTTCCTGTCACTTGCTGGTGACTTCTGGGATGACATCTCTTACCCATAATCACTCTCCCCAGGAGCTCCTCTCTTGCACGTGTTTCCACCTGCACCCACGCCTTCTGATCACTATCCCCATACAAACGCATCATCTCCCAGCAATTCCAGAACCACATATGAACCATGCTAAGAACATGGGGCATCGTACCAGTGTCCAGATACACACATGAAATCCCATCATGCTAGCCAGGGCTATATAGTGAGACCCTGTCTCTAAGGAGGTGAAAAAGGACAGGATAAGTGACAAGACAGAGTAAGAAGAAAAAAGGGATAGATGAGAGAAAATGAGTGGGAAAACGAGAGAGCCTAAACTTGACATATCCAAAACTTTCAATCCTGTTTCTATCCCCAAACCTGCTGATGCACAATGTTTCTACTGCAATTGATAACAACCCCAATTCTTCTAGCTTTTCGAACCAAAACCATTGCTAGTCACTATGACTCAACCATTCTTTCCTACTGGACATAAAATGTAATCAGAAAAAAGAAGTTGAGATGGTTCTACCATAACAACAGCATTGAAGCAGGCTGTGGTGGCTTACACCTGTAATCCAGCACTGGAGAGGTTGATGTCAGAAGATTGCCATGAAAATGAGAGAGGTTAATAAAAGTGAGCTCTAGGATGGCACAAATATGAACACACAAACACATATACACTCAGAAAGTCTACATACCAATAACAAACCCAGACTGACGACCTACTTCAAACTCCACAGTCCTCTCTTGCTGGCCCTTGTCAACACTCCCTCACTGCTTCTCTCGGTTTCTACCTTTGCCCACCCTCAGACTGTGCCTTTTCCATACAAATTTCCACTCAGAGCAACCAAAGCCAAGTCTTACAACACTCCTGTCTTCAAAACCCACCACAGTGTACCCATGTCACTCTGAGTCAAAGTCAAAGTCTGCCATGAGCAGGAGCCTTAATTGAGCACATCACTACTCTATGGGGACACTGTGCTGGACCATACCCGTTGTCCTGCTGTCCCCTGAGCACACCAGACGTATTCTCAGCTCTGGTTAGAGCTGTGCTGTCTGCTCTTGTCTGCCTAAGTTTCCCCTCATATCCATCAGGTCTTTGCTCAGTTATCACCACAGCGACATCCACAAACAGGATGGTGAGTTAAAGTGGAAATCCTTTCTAGGCACTTCCTAATTTCTTCTATTCTTTTTGCGACAGGGTCTCACTTTATAGCCCCACTTCTGCCTCCCGAGTACTAGGATTAAAGGTGTGCAACACCACTCCCTGTATTCCCTGCCATCCTTTCAATCTGTCACAGTTGCAAGAACACAGACATATTCCACTTTGCTCACCAAACGTCTGTTTTGCTGACTCAACACACATATTTAAAAAAGCATTAATTCACAGTGGCGGAGTAAGTGATCATCTTACAAGTGTCAAATTGAAAAGCAATGTTACCATGAATAAAAATCCCTCCATTCTGACAAGTTAGGATTTAAATCTAAATTGCTTTTGATACATGTATGAAAATGCCATAATGCAACTGTTTATGCTAACTTAAAAACTAATCTAGAAAAATAACAAAATGCACTGTTTCTCTTGGAATCACTTCTAAGCATGTTGAATGTCTTTGATATTTTACCAACTGGTACAAGAGAACAAGTGAAAACAAAAAGATTTTCCCATTCAAATAATTTCCTATTCAAATAAGAGCAATAATGACGCTTACACCTAAAACAGCAACAACATTAAGGCAATGCTTACGAAGTTTTAGGTGGCTAGTTTAGTTAATAAGCAGCAAAGCTGTAAAGACAACTCCAGGTAAAGAAACACAAAACAAGCCTAGTTTCCCAAAAGGGAATACAAGGAAGGTACTCAGAATGGGCAGAAATCTTGGTGTCAGATGGAGCTCAGATGGGACGGACATTCTCCACCCTAACCCACTAACAGCTTGGTGAGGCACACAATTTTCACCAGAAAGTTATGAGAGCATATTGTGGTTAATGAAGGAAATGGTTTCATAGTTTTTTCCAAATAAGGCTAGAGGTAACTGAAATGAATGAGGGAAGAAATAATTATCAGAGATCCATCATTATTCCTGCGTGACAAACACTTGCAAATCTAGAAAAGGCCGTGTACTCTGAGAAAAATGCATATTAGTTAGACATAAATGCATATGCTTACTAAGGAAAATGATGCTATAGTAAAAGTCTTATTTTTTTAATGTGGTGGCAGAGTGATACATGAAATCATATTAAAGTCACACTACAGTCAAATGCAATTTCAAAGTAGAGGTAAGCACAGACAGTATCTGAAGAAACAATAATTGAATAGTATTCCACATATAATATGATCCTATTTCAGATATAAGCGGATGTTATTTCCCATATAATGTGATAAGGAACCATTGCACTTGCCACCAGCAGCCTCTCCTGACACTGTCGTGTGTTTTCTAGATTCATAATGGAAGTGAGTGTGCATTTCTGCTAGAGCATACATAAGAATCTCAACTTAAGAGTGCCTCATCTATTCTGAAGCCCAAGGCAACAAGATAGGAAATGAAAGAGATATTTACGAAGAATATACTTCAAATAAATAAACATCCTCTGGAAAACTTACAAAAAAAGATACAAGAATCCTTAACCTAAACTGGATTGACTCCAAAAGGCTCAAAGGAAATACCCCTATATCAATTGTTATTTAACAGTTTCCTTCACTTTGCTAAAAAGAGCGCAGACAAACAAGACAGAGCAGCCAAGACATGATTCATTTTCAAGATGAATCCCTCCCTGCTCCAAGGTTTACATTGTTTGTAACCAGCATCAGACTGTTTACCCACACAAAGTGTAAATACATCATTTTTAGAACTAACCAACAACAATGCCCATTTTGTTTTGACATGGAAGACACGGAGAGAATGAAGAGAAACAAGCGTTGCTCTGAGGCCGGTGCCTCCAATAGGAGAGAACACGGAGTGAAGGGACTGCACCGAGCGAGCGTCAGCAGGAAAAAGGGCTGCATGTGACGCAGCTGAACCAGCAACGAGCACAGAACCAGTAGGACAGATAGGTCTGGGGGGAAGAATAAACAGTAAGGAACAGCCTGAAGCGTGAGTGATTCCCTGCTGCAGAGGGGGAAGTGTTGTTGGAGAGACAGGGGTCATGGCTGACAGCACTGTGCATGTGTTCATGTTTACATGAACTTCAGAAGGATAAAAAGTAAGGAGGCTTTATTGTAGTAACCATAATCTCCCCATATAAAATACATCAATTTTGAAAATATAAAATGGTCACTATTAAGGAGAATATGAAAAGCTCCAGAAAACAAGTATCAACCTGGTAAGTCTTTTTGAAGGGAATGAAATGGCACAACTCTTCCAGAGTCAATGATGTGAAAATGACATCAGCTGGGTATGGTGGAGTATACCTATAATACAGTTCTCCAGAGGCTGAGACAGGAGGATTATGAGTTCCCAGACTACTGTAAGTTATATTTGTGAGACATTATCTGAAACAAACATACAACTTTAGAAAAAGGAAAAAAATCATAAAAGATTCACCTATAGAATGACTCAGAATTTCCACTCAAAAATGAATACACATTTTTAACAAGGAACAACAGAAGAACTTCATTGCATCATTAGAATTCAGTGTGATCGGGCCCAATAACGAAATCGCAGCATGACTGCACAAGGGGATGGGTGAGCAGCTGAAACACAGCGTTTCAAAAAGGCTAGCCTAAAACACCTCAAACCAGCTGAATTGACTGTCATCTATATGAAACAACTCTCCAAACAAGAAAGGAAGAAGGGCATGGGCTGTAATCCCAGCACGCACGAGTTGAAGGTAGGAAGCCCACATTCAAAATAAGCCTGGGCTACAGTTTGAGGTTGACTGTGTCCAAAACAAAACCAAATAAACCATCCCACAGCATGAATAGATCTTATGAAAACACATCTACTATATACAAGTTGGTTAACATCAAACAGAACATATTTAAGGGCTTCACTGGAGTAAACGTATTTTTAAATGCAGGTGAACACCACGATGTCCAGAAATGGTTTAATATTAGAAAGAGGTGCACAGGGAAGGATTTTGGTGATGCTCCATTTATTGATCAGGATGATGGTATTGAAAAGTGACTTTCTGTTCTGCTGTTAACGTACTGGGATGAATCCCAGAGAGCTTTACTTAAAAATGAAGTATGAGTACACAGCTCATGACAGTTCCATTATAATAACAAATATTTCTTACTGAACTGCAGTATCAGCCGAGTACACAAAGGATCTTCTGGAATACATATCCAAATGTTATGAAAATAGACTCAATCTCTAACTGAATACTAATTATATACTGAAAATGCAAAGCAGTTAAAATACCATGAAAAGATCACCATTATCAATTTGGTTCACACTTTTAATTGATTTAATAAATATGAATTTTATAAATGTGCTTAGGACTTAATCACAGCACAAACACACTATAAAAACTTGCATCTGATCCCGAGCCAATGAAATTCATGTCATATAGCAAGCAGCAGAGAGAGAGGGGGGGGGGTTTACCATGCAGAGGGGACCCGGAAGGGCTGCTGGATAAGCCCGGAACAGGACTACAGCGACCGCCTTGCTTAGATGTCAGTTCTTGCTCAATCTCTTCCAGGCCAGCACTTTTCTGGAAACGGCTCATGCGATTCACTACTCGTGGTGACATGTGTGTGCGGACACAAGGCTGGCCACCATAAGGGTTGATGGGGAAAACGTGGGAAGTACCCCGGAGGGTACTGACCACCACCCAGCGACAATCATGGCTGAAACAGATGTCCTGAACCTGGGAAGGAGGAAAGAGACAAAAACAGCTGAAATCACCCAGGTTTACCTAAGAACCGGAAGAGAATGGAAATAGGAACAGGCTGCCTCCTTAACAAATTTGTGTAAGAAAGGATAATAAATCTAAAAAATAATTTGCAGGTCACCAGGACTCCATGTGGGAATCTGACAAAACTGGAGTAAAGGGCTCCATTCTCTGCATTTTCGAGTGAAGAGGCCTCCATGGTCCCCTGCAACTGACTTACAGAGTTATGTGAAATAGATAATGTGTGGTCCACAGGCTGGGAGATGCCTCCTGAGTAAAGGGCCTGCCACAAAAGCTTAAGGTTCAGCATGGTGGTGTAAGGCTGTAACCCAAGTGCCACAGTGGGGGGCAGGGAGCTGAGGGGATCCCAGGAGTGGGCAGGTAAGCTGGTCTACCCATTCAGTGAATCCAGCTCAGCGGGCCCCCTTGGTCTCAAATGGTAAGGGGGAGAAGTGAAGACAGCTGGCATCTACTTCTGGCCTACACCTACACACACACACACACACACACACGTACGTTCACATCGGTGTTTCCCGTGAGGTCACATTATGACCAGCCACATCCCACTTCCACTACCTTGCCTTTCCCTCCATGGGTTGTACCCGGCCTCCACTGTCAGCCCAGACAAACCCTTTCTGACACTGCTTCTTTCCAGGCATTTCATCACAACCATGAGAAAAGTTCCTAACACTTGGTGATAACACATGATTGTTTCAGAAAATTACATTAGAGACATACATAAATCAAACATCCAGGGATGATTGTTATTATCTAAGAATACATCTAAGCATTTGTTAATGCATAATAAATAAAACATATCACATAAAAATATACAAGACTCTTAAAAATAATAAAATAACAAGTTTATAAAATAAATTCTGGGCTAGGCGGTGGTGGTGCATGCCTTTAATCCCAGCACTCAGAAGACAGAGGCAGGTGGAGCTCTGTGAGTTCGACACCAGCCTGGTCTACAGAGTGAGTTCCAGGACAGGCACCAAAACTACAAAGAGAAACCCTGTCTCAAAAAAAAAAAATTCTTTTAGACACTCTTTGTATCGAGGAAAGATAAGTGCTGGAAGGGAAGCCTGGTAAGCAGGCACTGAATCCAGGATCCTTTTCAACTCAGCTCACGATTGGCACTAAATGAAACAAGACTTGAATAAAATGTAAGGGAAGATCTGGCTACATGGTCATAATAAGCCAGCACTTGGGTGGCTGGAGCAGGTGTGACTCTGTTAGTTTGAGACTACACTGGTCTACACTGGTCTACAGGCCAGCCAAAGCTACACAGTGAGACTCAAACTAACTAATCAGAAAAAGAAAAGAAAAACGCACAGTACTGACTCAGTCTGGAAAGCCCTGCCAGTGTGCTCATTTTTCCTATGAATTAGATATTTTTGACTATTCACATCTCACATTTGTTTCTCACAGTAACAACATGAAGATGGACTATCATAAAGCAAATATATTTGGTCCTTAATACATACATCAGTTGTACTATAGTTAATTTTAATTTGCACAAATTCTTCTGGGCAATGAGTGATTCATTTTATATATTACACTGATTTAAAATCTAATTTTAGCCAATTGATATTAAATGCAGTCAAAATTACCTGCATGGAACACAAAATGCCTAAAGTTTTATAAATGACTATCTAACGTTATATATAAACTTAAAATTCCATTTAACTCACACACAAAAAAATGTCAAATTCAAAGTACAGGTGAAACAAATGAATTTAAGTCCCAATGTTACAGTCTGGCATTTAAAATATAGAATACAGGATCTCAGACACTTCCAAACATATACTAACAACCCATCTCAAACTTTAAAGTTATTTTAAAACTGGCAGAGGTAGTACATGCATTCAGGAGGCAGAGGCAGGAAGAACTCTGAGTTCCAGGCTAGCCTGCTGATCTACAGAATGAGATCCATTCCAGTCAGAGGCTATAAAGTTAGACTCTACCTCATAATGACCAAAACTAAAACAGAGCAAAATGAAAAGGCTAGTTTAGCACCCTCCTAAAAAAAAAGAAAGAAAAAGGTATGAGTTAGAGAAAGTGTACATATTGTTACCATGTGATGCCTCTATACGCTTACATACTTACATGATGTTAACATCAGATCAAAAACTTTCTGTACTTTGAATAGGGCAATGATTACACAGAGGCCTGGTGAGTGGCAATTCAAGAGTCATCTTCAGCCCTTACTGCCCCGCCTACCATGACAAAAGCTTAGTCCTGCCTGCCCAGCATCTCCTCTCTACACAGGGTATGGTATGCTCCCTGACACAAAATCAGGTGGGGTTATAGAATTCTGAGAGTGTATCAGGTTTCCTGATAAGAGAAATTAAGAGCAGGGATATTAATGCTTCAATCTCTAAAATATGGGCAAGGAAACAGCAGTGATAAAGCAATGAGCTGGGGACAATAAAACTCAGGCTGGGGGAGGCAGCATGCACATGTCATGTCAGTACCCTAGAGGCTGAGTCAGGAGATGGGGCTACAGAGCAAACCCCTCCCTCCAAGCGGCCCTATGCCCCCAAAAGAAAGAGACATTAATTGAAGAAGTGCAAGACTTATTGTAAAGAGAACATCCCAGCTTAAAAAAAAAGAAGAAAAAAACAAACAAACAAAAAACAAAAAAACCTTGTTGTTTCTGTTCCCCACTCCCCGAATTCTCCCTGTCATAAGCAAAGTATGACTAATGACTGAACCAACAACTCCACATTTGCAAACATGTAGGAGGAAGGGAGTAAGGAAGAAGATAAGAAATCAGAAAGAAGAGAATGCTTGGATAAAAAATCCAAAGACCAAAATTACTAAACTTAGCCGGGCAGTGGTGGCACATGCCTTTAATCACAGCACTTGGCAAGCAGAGGCAGGTGAATCTCTGTGAGTTTGAGGTTAGTCTGGTCTACAAAGCAAGTTCCAGGACAGCCAAGACTGTTACACAGAGAAACCCTGTCTCAAATAAATAAATAACTAAATAAATCTGAGCTTTTAGACAATTGTGAAAAGGACAATAAAAATCCATGCCTTTAATCCCAGCATTCAAAAGGCAGAGGCAGGCAAATCTCTGAGTTCAAAGCCAACCTGGTCTACAGGTTGAGTTCCAGGACAGCCAAGGTTACACAGATAAACCCTGTCTCAAAAAGCCAAAACAACAACAAAAATAAAACAACAAATAAAAAAACAGAAAAGACAGGAGCCTAGGTCAGATGATATTTGTTTAAGGAAACATATGGAAGTAGAGAGTGGGAGATGTTAGTGTGAGAATCAAAATTCAAAGTCTACAAACTCCTAAGAACATACTTGAACACTTTTATCATTCAGAATTAAGAAAAACATCTTAGGATTAGCCTATAGAAAAATGTCTTCCGTAAATCAAACAATGAAGGGGAAGATGAATAGGAATCTCACTTAAACAACTTAAGTAAAACACAGCTCTCTGAACAGATGAGATAGGTTTCTTCTGTATCCCAGAAACTAATCAATATTTATATGTATAATTTAGCTATTATTTGGGAAAATATTTTACTTTTTAAAATAACCCTGGACGTTTACATTATAACCTGGTTTATGTTAAAAAAAAATACTACAAAGAAAATAAATAAAATAAAATTGAAAAAAAGGAGAAACATCTTTTCTCAAAAAGACTATATGTGCAAAAGTTATAACCAGTTTACTGGAAATCAAAGCAGGCTTGAGGAGATGATATTTGGAATGTAGGAGAAAGGGACGATCTATACAAACCTTTTACTGAATATGAATATTCACTCCCGCCTTTTTTATTTGCTCAACAAAGGACAGCAAGACCATTATGTGTTTCATATGTTTTTCACATGTAAAAAATTTTGTATGGAAGTAGAAATGGGTTTGAAGCAGAAAGAGAAACCAGCAGTCGGAGCAAGACCTCACACTTCTCGCCCTCCATTGTCCTTCAGAGGCATAAGGAAGAAGTTGATATCTGACATATATCTGAGATATAAAGAGTAGAGTCACTGAGTTAACATTTATGCAAAGCACACAGAGTAGTGTCTGGGGTGCCTTGCATGGTGTGGTTGGTAGCTAGCATTAGGTCCGTGCCGTAGAGATGATGTTGCTGTGGAGAAGCCACAGAGTTAAACACTGCTAGGAATGAAGTCTCTGAGCTAATTAGCAGGCTTAGATTATTTTTAATTCACAAGTAAAGATTTAAAAGGAATGTTTGTCTTGAAGACTTTTAACAGAGCTTAAAATGGGGACTCACTTTGTTGGCCACTTTTTCTGTCCTCTATTTAATGGGAGAGATGGACCGTGAGCTTGGAAAGACTGAGGAGGGGTCATCACATAAGCAATAGGAAAGCAGGGGGAACAGAAACAAGAAACACTAAGCAGAAAGACGCTTTCACCATGGTGGAAATCAGGCTCTCAATGCTCTCACATTTCTAAGTTGGAAATATGAGCTTAGCCTCCAAGGATGTTAAATATTTGACATTAATTTATTTGAAAAAGCAACCATTATAAAAAGCAGTGATTTTAAACTTCCTTTAGTACTACTACTAAAATTTCCCTCATCAAAGACATGCAATCCTCCATGTTTTCTGACAATAATCTAACCACAAATTAACAGAAATATGAAGGAATAGGGACTAAACATGATCATTAAACAACACATTATTAAGTAACCCACAGATCAAAGGGAAAGTCTCAGAAAGACTGACAGACACATGGAAGCAAACGAATGTGAATCAGAATATACGACATGAGACCAGTGCAGTGTGAAAGAACCACAGCCATGGACTGTTTTCCTAGGAAGGACTCAAACAAACACGTCTTACACTGAAGGACTGGGAAAGGAAAAGAAAGAAAGAAAGAAAGAAACAGAGAAGAAGCTGAATAACAGCCCAAGAGACAAGCATGAGAGAAAAGCTAATGAGAAGAGAAAACAGACAAGAACCTGTTAAAAAAACAAAGTAACTATTCAAAAATGAAAAAAACGGGGTTGGGGATTCAGCTCAGTGGTAGAGCACTTGCCTAGCAAGCACAAGGCCCTGGGTTCAGTCCTCAGCTCCAGAAAAAAAAATGAAAAAAATGGCTGGGCAGTGGTTGTGCACACCTTTACCCAACAATCATGAAGCAGAAGCAGGCGGATCTCCAGATTTGAGGCCAAACAAAACAACCCCCCCAAAAAAGAAAGAAACCTCCCATAAGACTAAAAAGGGCAAGAGAAGGATACTCACCACACCAAAGCGAGCTGGAGCACCACAGGGAAGTGAGAAGCACTGACCAAGCCAGCCTCATGCAGAGGAAATGGCAATAACTTGAAAAGAACAGTCAAGAAGACCCCACACCCTGACAACACAAAATGTACAGAAGAGAAACCTTCAGGTTGGAGGTCAGACGAACAGTTTTGAGAGCAGGCCCTCGGTAATCTGTGGTGTATCACTAAATCCTGTTCGGTGAGCTAACCGCAAAGAAGGTAAGAGACAGATGGGCTACTGAGGAAAAACTCCCCAGCCACTTGCCTTACAGATCATCTTGTAGGAATGCCTATATGCTGAAGAAAAAGCTGATGAATCTGTTTTCATCAAAAGTAAAAAAAGAACTGGGGAGATAGCCCTGTGCACATGTGAGAACACACACACACACACACACACACACACACACACACACACACGCTCACACACACACAGTAATGTAATACAGAGCTAGATTTCAAAAGTTTACATCAAGAGTTGGGTATTGGGTATTGCCTTTAGTTCTAGCAAAGGCAGAGGCCAACTTGGTCTACA
>CABHPH010115442.1:3450-14877 GCA_902168325.1 Peromyscus nudipes
GAGAGAGAGAGAGAGAGAGAGAGAGAGAGAGAGAGAGAGAGAGAGATTGAGATTGATTGAGATTCTCACATAGCGTAAGCCAGCTTCAAATTCTCTATGACCTTGAATTTCTGATCCTCCTGCCCCCATCTCCCAAGTGCTGGGATTCAGGTGTTAGATAAAGCATATGCCATTACACCTTGTTTGTGTGGTGCTCAGGGCCTCATTCATGGCAGGCAGGCAGGCATTCCACCAGCTGAGCCTACTTCTTGATAGATTTTTGTTTTAAATTTTTATTTATTTTTATTTTTTTATTTTTTTGGTTTTTCGAGACAGGGTTTCTCTGTGTAGCTTTGCGCCTTTCCTGGAACTCACTCTGTAGCCCAGGCTGGCCTCGAACTCACAGGAATCCGCATGGCTCTGCCTCCCGAGTGCTGGGATTTAGGCGTGCGCCACCACCGCCCGGCTTCTTGATAGATTTTTAAGTATCCAAAGGCAACTGCAGTAGCTTATCCAGAGTGTATCCCTGAAACTGCCCTTAGGTTTTGTTGATCATTTTCCTGTGAGGGTACATGGACCTAGGTAACTTTAGGGTTCCTGACTTCGGACTGAGAGTGAAGTGTGTCTGATGCTGTGTAGTTAATCACTTGGCAGCTGAAGTCATTTTATTTGGTGGAGAAACACTTCTCACTGCTTCTCCTGGTCTCTCTTTCTCCCAGCTGGGTGTCTTTAGTTTGTATCGTCCCTGAGACAGGACAAAAGTTCATTTAGAAAGAAGGTACCAAGAAATGAGGAGAAAGTATTGGAGGGAATTTAAAAACAAAAATGTATTCATATTACCTCTTCATGCCTCAGAGAAGAGTCTCCAAGTGAGTCACTCGGGAATTGCTCTTGCTAGGAGACTTTTCATAGTTATGATGAAGATAATTCTAGTAAAAAGTAGTGAGTGCCATTCTTGGGATTTGGGGAGGCAGTATTTTGGTTTTAAGACAGGGTCTTTCTATGTAGCCCTGACTGTCTTGGAGCTTAATATGTAGATCAGGCTGGCCTTAAACTAACAGAGATCCTCTTGCCTCAGCCTTTGGAATGCTGGGATAGCAGGGCTCCTCTAGCATAGGTCTTTATTTCTTTATTTCTTTTTTTTTATTTCTTTCTTTTTTTTTTTTTTTTTTGAGACAGGGTCTCACTATGTAGCTCTGGCTGTCCTGGAACTCACTCTGTAGACCAGGCTGGCCTCAAATTCACAGAGATCTGCCTGCCTCTGCCTCCCTAAGGCTGAGATTAAAGGTGTATGCCACTATGGCCAGCTTCAGAATTTCAAAATACCAGATTCTGATTACATTGTCTGAAGCATTCAGGTTTATAGATGATAGAGTAGAATGGCATTATGTATTTTTTGGTCATCAGATGATAGAAGAAATACTTGAAGGAAATTTCTAGAAGCTTTTACTTCATCTGCCTATTCTATTGGAGCCAAAACTCATGGGAGTAATTATGCTACATTGAAAGGATGACTGGGGCCGGAGAGATGCTCAGCAGTTGAGAGCTCTGGCTGCTCTTCCCGAGGACCTGGCTTTGGTTCCCAGCACCCACATGGCAGCTCACAGCTGTCTGTGGCTCCAGTTCCAGGGGATCCGACACCTTTACGCAAATGCACATAAAATAAATGAAAGAAAGAAAGAAAGAAAGAAAGAAAGAAAGAAAGAAAGAAAGGATGACTGGACAGAATTCCACAGAGGGCTATTTCAAGGAACGTAAAGGTGTGCTCTCTCCCCACATACTACCACCCTCCTCCATTCTCCTTTCAACAGAGGTCTTACAAGGTTGAATCTGGTAGTGATAATTATATAGTAGAGTAGCCTGCATTGGATATTGATGAGACTAGTGTGATTCTTAATGTTTCATGGAAATCAGGGCGTTTCCCAATCCAGATGACAGACAAGTCTAGTTGAAGGCTGCTGGCATATTACTTACCTCTGGCTCAGCCAAAAGGGACTGGTGGATTTCTCACTTCCTAGTTCTCTGTTATCTTTGATCTAATAAATGTCCTTCTTTTTAGTAAGTAATGTTATCTCATTTGGATCTTTACCAACTACTTAAGCAGGGCAGGTATTAATCATTGTGTTGACTTGTAATGGCTCCAATATAGGAAAACATTCTGATCATCTCATATAATAAAGGTAGCTAAATGGTGGATTTCTTTAAGAATTTATACTACTCAACTGGAGGAAAAATTAGTGATTTGAGTTAAGTTTCAAAGATGCTAATCATTAAATCACCTTACTCTGTTTTCTGTGACTTAATATCTGTAATATCAACATGATTAGTATCTATCAATTACTTACTATTTTTTTTTAACATTTTTTTTTTTAAGATTTATTTGTTTATTATGTATACAGTATTCTGCCTACATGTGTCCCTGCAGGCCAGAAGAGGGCACCAGATCTCATTACAAGTGGTTGTGAGCCACCATGTGGTTGCTGGGAATTGAACTCAGGATCTCTGGAAGAGCAGTCGGTGCTCTTAACCACTGAGCCATCTCTCCAGCCCCAATTACTTACTATTTTTACTGAATGAGGGATAACAGTGCTTTGAGAGCTTTTTTCTATTTTGTTTAAAAAATTGTTTTAATTTATTTAGTCCGTGTGTGTGTGTGTGTGTGTGTGTGTGTGTGTGTGTGTATCAGTGTGCTTATGCAGTGATGCATATGTGGAGATCAGAGGACAACTTGTGGGAGTTGGTTTTCTCCTTCTATTAGATACAGGTCCTGGGGATCGATCTCAGGTTGTCAGGCTTGGTGGCAAGTGCCTTTATACTTTGAGCAGTCTTGCTGGCCCATATTTTGTTTTTTTGAGAGAGGGTCTCATGTAGCCAGGCTGCTTCCAAATTGTAGTGGAGGGTGGCTTAGAACTCCGGATTCTCTTCTCTCCTGCTTGGATTAGAGATGTACTCCCACCACTACCAGGCCATGCTCTTTTGAGGTCTTTAAGGAGCTATAATGGGCTAGGGATATGACTCAACAGCAGAGCTCCTGCCTAGCATGTGGAAGGCCTTTTGTTCAGTCCCTAGTAACTTTAGTTGGCTGCATGCCTGTGATCCCAGCACCTGGGAGGTAGAGCAGGAGGATCAGGAATTCAAGGCCACTCTCTGCAATGTAAGTATATATGAGTTCAAGGCCAGCCTGGGACACATGTGATCCTGTTCAGAAAAAAAGGTTCTAGTGATATAAAATGCAGTGCTGTGTTTGAACACAAAGTGTCAGCGAGTGTGTTTCACGTAAGATCAAGAAATAACGTTTTTTTTTTTTTTTTTGTGTGTGTGTGTGTGTGTGTGTGTGTGTGTGTGTGTAGTATGTGTGAGATGTATGGATATGGGCATGCGCATCATGGCACCTGTGTGAAGGTTTGAGGACAACTTTGGGAGCTAGTTCTCTCATTCTTCTGTGGGTCTCAGGGATTGGATTCTGATCAGGCTTATGTGGCTTCAAACTCACTGTGTAACTCAGGATAACCTCGACCTTCAGATCCTAGTGGCTCACCTCTCAAGTGCTGGGTGCGGGAATTGCAGATGTTCAAGACATATTCTACTTATTTGAGAGTGTCTCACCCTGTAGTCCAGGTTGGTCTGGAACTCATTATCTCAGTATGTAGCTTAGGCTGTCGTGAACCCTTGGCGGTCTTCTTGCCTCAGTGTTAGGATTACAGGTATGAACTGCTATGCCTTAGCAAATTTGTACTTTTAAGGGTGGGAGGTTAGTGATAGCCTCCAAATTCAGACTAGCACATATGTGTATATTGGGGAATTTTGCAGGACTTTCTCAGTATGAGGAAGGAAGAAAACCCCTTAAGCTTATTGCAGATAAAGTTCTTTGGGAGCAGAAATGCTGACAGTATGTTAACACTTTGTGTTTCCATTGTTTAGTTGGCTTTTTAGTAAAAGTAAAATGACCTTTACTTTTGTTCAGATTCAGGCAGCCAGCTTGTGAGGAGAGCCGGGTTGCTTCTTTTTCTGTATTGTTTCATTAGAAGGGATTTAATAATAAGTGTGCATTTCATCTTTCCACAGCTTAGTTCTAAGAAATGAAAGAGAGATATATCACAGTGGAGTTTGATTGGGGCCATTTTGCTCTTCAGGGAACATTTAGCAGTTTCTGTAGACATTTTTGATTTTACAGCTGGGGGCTGGAGGAGGACTGCAGCTGTCATCTGGTAAGTAGCAGACAGAGCTGCTGCTAAACCTGCTGTAGGCCCAAATGTCAAGAACGCTGAGGGGTGAGAAACCCTGAGAATGAACAAAAGGATGACTCGATGGGCATTTTCTGTGTGCTAGTGCTGCTTAAGGTTTTGTTCCAGGGTAGTTTTTATTTCTAACTTTGGGATCTTGATGAGAATTTTCAGTAAGATAATTGAGACAGTATAATTTGAGCCACAGCTCTCATGGGAAAGGACTCTTTAGAACAGGGACTAGAGTTGGCTAGCTGGTGGCGGCCATTTCATCAGAGCAGATCTGTTAGGCTCACTTTCTCTCTGTGGCGAGTGAGACAAGAGGCATTAGATTACTCACCTAAGGTTACCCGCTGTAACCTAAAAGTATCCAAGTTTTTTGTTGGTTGGAAATTTAGTAACAGTGTATGAAATTTAGTAAAACAGTTGGGATTTCAGTCCGAAAACAAAAGGAAAAATACAACAATCCTAACTTTTTCCTGTAACTCACCGTGGTATTGTTTTCTTTTGTCTCTCTTACACATTCTTGAGACGTTTCATATGCACAGACGATCATCACGTTCTTGAGCTGTTAGTTTCTTTAAACTCTTCATTGAATGGGTGAATTGAAGTTACCAGTCTGCTTTTAACACTTACCCTTCCTGTGATACAAAGTGAATTTAAGGATACATATTAGGGGGCTGGAGAGATGGTTCAGTGGTTAAGAGCATTGACTGCTCTTCCAGAGGACCTGGGTTCAATTCCCAGCACCCACATGGCAGCTCACAACTGTCTGTAACTCCAAGACCTGACACCCTCACACAAACATACATGGAGGCAAAACACCAATGCAAATAAAAAATAAATAAATTAAAAAAAAAGGATACGTATTAGAAGCTGGAGTCACCTGCTGAGGGGTCTTTTCTTTACCTGGATAGTAATGGTGAGAGGCAAGCAGCTCCAGCAGCTTTTGTATTCCCTAAGTGTCTGATAGATAGCAGCAAGTTGTGGTAGTCCTTAGACAGAAGCATTGGCAAGTGGCACTTCCAGTATTACAGGTCCCCATGCTGACTTGGATATTGCAGTCCTTGGCTCTAAGTGCAGGTCAGTTGTTACAGAACACAGGTTAGTATCTGAGACCCTTGGCCCGGAACACTTGCCTGTCTCTGGACAACTTTTCTGCTGGTTTTTCTCTCTGGCTCTTTAACAGCCATTACTTGCTTCCTGCTCTTCTATGGTCTTCCATGTCCCTTCCTTCTACCTTGACTGCTTTTGAATTGTTCACTTGTCAGTGGCTGTTGCCAGAAGGACTTGAGGTACTACTAGCTTCTGTTGAGACAGCGTTAAGTAGGCAGGATACAGGAAGGGAGCCCTGGATACATATGGAGGCTGTCTGGGAACCTGGTACTGTGTGCAGCCGAGATTGCCTAGGTGCGAGTATACCCTCGTACTAGGGCAGGATCCGTAGGTGAATGGAATTCCAGGCAGAATCCCACGGGCAGCACAGTATGGATGCAGGTCTGTGGTGCAGCCAGTGGGTGGTTCTGAGCTCTCCACAGGCGGCGGGCACTTCTTTTCCAGAGTCTCTGTCTCTGCTGTTTCTTCAGCTATCAAATGGTTGTGGGTGCTTTACACTGGGAAGCCAGACTCAGTGTGCTCAGAAACCAGATGCTGGTCCTATTATAAGCAGGCTGTATAGGAACCGCATTGAGGATCAGACGCTGTTTGGAGCTCAGAGGTTAAGGTCGAGGTCGACCCAGGAGTACAAACAGCATGCAGGTACAAGCTGCACTTCAGGCTTGGTGCCATTACTGTGTTGGTGCAGCTGCCAAGCACCGTGCAGCCCTTAGTGTACCCAAGGATTGGTTTGTCCACGGGCTGCTGGTCTCTGCTGCTCTCCATTTCCAGCTGAGCTTGCACATGCCCCAGAGCTAGTTTCAGATCCACCATTGGAACACCAGAGGAAGGTAGCATAGGAATGTTGCTTAGTGGACTCACTGAGGGAGCTTTTTTTTTTTTTTGGTTTTTCGAGAAAGTGTTTCTCTGTAGCTTTGGTGCCTGTCCTGGAACTCACTCTGTAGCCCAGGCTGGCCTCGAACTCACAGAGATCACCTGCCTCTGCCTCCCGAGGGCTGGGATTACAGGCGTGCGCCACCAACGCCCGGCGTGAGCTTTTATATAGTCTAGGAAATTTTTTTTCCCCAGTCACAGCTGTTTGTTGGGCAGATCTCACCTTTCCTTCAGCACCAATCACAGTCATTAATGCCCATGTTTTGACCCAATCATCAGTTGAAGTACTGTTTGACTGACAGAGCTTTGCTTAAGGCAATTTGGGCAGTAAGAGAGCATGTAAGATTGACTAATTAGTGAGTGAGAGTGTCCTATCTCTAGTGTTCTTGCTTATTTGCAGGAAATCAAACGTAAGAAAGAGTGCTTATAATATAAACTTACGGAACTTATTAACACTGGGAACAGTTATAACAGACTTTGAAAGCACTTAATAATGTTGTGTACCTGCCAAGTGCCCAGAGAGAAGAGGGTCTGACCTGCTTAGGAATGAAGCTGTGAAATCTTGATTGAAAGGCCGTACATGAACGCTAGAGAGAAAGAGAGCTTTAAAAGGAGAGAGAGAGAGCGAGAGCGAGAGCGAGAGCGCAGAAATACTTTAGATTATTTTTAGAGTTTCAGATATATAAGTTTAAGTTAGAAGCTGAAAGAATTATTTTTTCTTCATTTGTTAGTAGCTCAGTTTTTAAAATTACTTACTGTTTATGTGTGTTCACGTGTGCGTGCACACAAATACATGTCATGGCACAATTATGGAGGTCTGAAGATAACTTGCAGGAGGAGTTGGTTCTCTTCTGTCACTATGTGGGCCCCAGGGGTAGAACTCAGATCATGTGGCTTGGTGGCAAGTTCCATGAGCCATCTCACCAGCTCAATAGTTCAAGTTACTTAGTGGTCCCTAAATACATATGTATTAGCCTGAAGCTTGTCAGCTCTCCTGATTTTAAATCAGAAATACTTTTCTTGTGTGATAAGTATGTCTTCAGGCCTTTTATTCCCCAAATGGACCAGCTAGTTTTGTCTTTCTTGAAAGCATATTAAAACTAAATGTAGTGGCACATGTCTATTAGTCCCAGCACTAATGCCCTTGTATTTGGAAGCTGTGACGGGAGAACTCTGAGTAATACGGATGTGTAGGTTAGAGAATTAAGAATTTGAGGTCAGCCTGGGCTACATAAGGAGATCCTGTTACAACAAACTAAATCATCAAAACAAAACAAAAAACCTAGTAGGCAGATCCAGTGTTCTGTCTAGTAGGCAGATCCAGTGTTCTGTCTAGTAGGCAGATCCAGTGTTCTGTCTAGTAGGCAGATACAGCACTGCTCATTGTCACTTTCTGTGATGTATAGAGTTATCTTTGGTTTTTGAGACAGGGTCTTGCTATATACCTGGCTGGCCTGGTATGCCTACATCCCCCCTCCCCGTGTGTGTGTGTGTGTGTGTGTGGTGCTCTCAGAGGTCAGAAGAGGAAATCAGATCCTCTGGAACTGGAGTTGTGAATGTTTGTGAGCTCATGTATCAGAATAAACTTGGAATACAGCAGGCTCTAATAAAGTCACTGAATAAATGCAGAGACTACTGTTACTGCTGTTAGTTTAGTAGTGCCTATATTATTATTACCAAATACAAGTTAACTTCATAGTTCTAAACTTCATAAATAAAAGCAATGACTGTGTAGATGTGTGTGTCCTCAAAAAACAAAAACAAACAAACAAAACAACCCACGCCCTATCAGACTTGGTGTAAATCTGCAACTCTTTTCTATTTATTTATTTATGATTTATTTTTTATTGGTTCTTTGGGAATTTCACATCATGCACCCTAATCCCACTCAACTCCTAGTGTCTCCATATCCACCCCTCATTTTTGTAGTGTTCCCCCGCAAAGAAAGCTAAGAGAATAAAAATAAACAATAAAAAAAAAAAAAAGAAAAACACTTCGCTCCTCCATCTCCCTGACTCTCCATCTCCTCTTCATTCATCTTAGCGGCACAGGGAGCTGCTGTGTATCACACAGTACACCCTTTTGTCCCAACAGCTTAACTTGCAAACGTTCATTGTGGAATGAGTTGTTGATACTCATTCTGACTTGATACACCATCAATACTGGACTCCGGCTTACATTCCTCTCTGATATCCTGCTGTTGCCCTGGGTGATGGAGATCCTGTAGCTATGGTTCAGCAGGATCAGTTCCATCACACACTCCAGCAGGTCATTGATGGGGTAGATGTTGGGATGTGCCAGCCCAAAGTCCTGGATGTGTACCTGGGTGGCAGCTGAGTCGGTCAGTTGAGGCTGCTAGGACCACTCCTCTCAGGTAAGGGGTGGAGCCAGCTCTCCCATGCCTGTGGTGAGGGGTGGGGGGAGCTTTCTCAAGTGTGTGTGTATGTGGGAGCAGCTCTCCTGTTGGGGCAGGGCCATCATTGTCCATTGTCCCTGAGAGGCAGGGGTGGTGGAGAGATTGGGGTGTCACTCTTGGCCAGTGAGGGGTGGGGTCAGCTCAGCAGGGCCCTCAGTACTTCAACACATTGTTCAACACATGGTTTGCATGGGTCCCTGTGGTAACATGGGCAACGGACATCCACACAGACTCTAGCTGCTGCAGGACCACAGATCCAGTCGTGATCATCAGTTTGAGGCCAGATGTCACCATGGCCCTGGGCAGTAATGTAGGCCTCTCAGATCCAGGTAGGCCTAGCAGCAGCGTGGTTCCGAGGCTCCAACCTGGCCCCATGTGGTGGTTCAGATGCTGGGTCACACGGCCCCCCATGACAACGGGAGCCACGGACTTCAACACAGACTCTGGCTGCGTCAGGGCCATGGACCCAGAAATGGCCCATATCCATAGCTCGGCCCAGGCATCAATATGGCCCTGGGTGTGAGCACAGGCCACCATAATCTGCATGGTCCCAGCGGCAGCATGACCTTCGGGCACTGAAAACCTTAGGAGGGAAAATAAAGCACTAACCACCGACACAGTGACTGATCATGTAATCTCAGCCCTAGCAAGGTCAAGACCAGCCTAGGTTACTTAGAGAAATTTTAAACCAAAAATAAAAGTTTTCTTTTATCCTTTAATACATTATGCATTATTGAACCTGTCAAGGCCTTAGCTTTCCTTTTGTTCCACAGAAGATGAGAACCTATGGATTGCTGCCAGGTTAATATGGTTTGATCAAACAAAACCCCCTGAAAAATATCCTATGGGAACAGATGGCCCAGATGATCCAGCGTTTCAGAGCACCTCTCTTGCAGTTTCCTCTGAATCCAGAAAGGCTTCAAGGCTGCTGGCTGAGATGATCCAGCCTCACAGAATACTCTAGTCAGGACTTGACCATAATCCTAAATTTCCTTTGCATCCCCATAAGATTACCAGCGCCACCTATCAGTAGGAAGTAATCTAGAGAACTATGTCCACATTCGCAAAGATAAATTATGGACATTTGTCATTTGTTTAGGGCCAGATAATGGATAATGCAAGTTGTTATGGATAATGGTCAGAAAAAAGCTGAACAAAGGAGATTAGATTCAGGGATCTTATTCTAAAAAGAAAAGGGAATATAGAAATGATAGAATAAAAGTATAGCTTATTGAACCTACTTTAATCCAAAAAACTATTAATCTTACCTATTTTACATTAGTATGGATTTTGGTTTATTGATACAAATTTAAAGTTAACTTTGTTATTTGCTGTGGGATGTTCTGTATGGCAAATGTGTTGCTCTGATTGGTCAATAAATAAAACACTGATTGGCCAGTGGCTAGGCAGGAAGTATAGGCGGGACTAACAGAGAGGAGAAAAGATCAGGAAGGGGGAAGGAGACACAGCCAGCCGCCACCAGGACAAGCAGCATGTAAAGATGCCGGTGAGCCACGAGCCACGTGGCAAGGTATAGATTTATGGAAATGGATTAATTTAAGATATAAGGACAGTTAGCAAGAAGCCTGCCATGGCCATACAGTTTGTAAGCAATATAAGTCTCTATGTTTACTTGGTTGGGTCTGAGCGGCTGTGGGACTGGCAGGTGAGAGAGATTTGCCCTGACTGTGGGCCAGGCAGGAAAACTCTAGCAACATATATTTCTATCTTTGTTTAAGGTATTATGTTTATGCAACTCATTTAAAGTTATAATATATAATTAAGAAATACATATTAGGCTGGAGAGATGGCTCAGAGGTTAAGAGCACTGACTGCTCTTCCAGAGGTCCTGAGTTCAATTCCCAGCACCCACATGGTGGCTCACAACCATCTGTAATGAGATCTGGCACACTCTTCTGTGTACATAATAAATAAATAAATCTTTAAAAAAAAAAAAAAGAAATACATATTAATAGTCATCTATGATGATCAAATTTATAGTCACGTTAAGTTTTCTAGGTAAACATAGATATATTTCAATTAGGTAGATAATCTTCAAACACTTCAAAGACCTATAGAATATGGCATTTAAAATGTTTTAAAAACTTAGACTTTCTGGACAGTGAGAAACACGTCTGCTCCTGACAACACCAATTTACTTCAAAGAGGAAGATGGGCATCGAAGATATTCCATATGGAGTTTATCTTCTTCTTGGAAAAACTGACCATTTGGGCAAGAAACTGTTCTTCCCTTGACTGCTTGATAGTATGTTATATAAACTGGACATGCAGGACCCATGGGAAAATGACCACTGAACTTTGCCAAAAAAAAGGCGAGATGGTCCTTCAGGTTCCTGCTTCACAGAAGAAACTGCCAGACATTCTGCAGGACACAGAGAAAAGTGACTGATAAACTTTGCCAATAGGTGAAATAGTCCTTCACATTTCCTGCTTCACTGAAAAGTCTGCCAGAGACTCTAGGCCTGTAGGCTGAAGATGGATGCCCCAGTGTTACAAAAGAACTTTGGGTGACTGTCCAGACGGCCAGATATCTCTGTCATTTCTAGACGTTTGGAAGTTGCTTACAATGCACTTCCTGTTTACTCAGGTAATATTATATCCTTCTGGGGTCTTTGATGGAGTTGAAGACTAGATAATTATAATTATAATTTTTCTTAATCATGATAAGAGGTAAATTAGATACAAAACTTTAGACTCACAAAAATAGGATAGATGATAGAGTATTTTCTTTAATTTTGCCAAATATAAATAGATTAGATATTATAACTGTAATTCTTGCTTGATAACTTTTGTTATATG
>CABHPH010115448.1:0-10858 GCA_902168325.1 Peromyscus nudipes
AAAGAAAGAAAGAAGAAAAGAAAAGAAAGAACAAAAACACTTAAACCTCAGTCGTCTTTGGGACCCAGTATACTAACTATAAAAGATTCTTCATTGCTGTTTGAAACAGGCCCTGAAGAATTTTATCTGATATATCTTAACTCAGGAAATATTAAAAGGAATTATATCCCAGAAAAATTAAAAGAGTTGGTGTCTAGCTGAGTGGTAGAGAGCTTGTTTATCATGTGTGAGGCCCTGGTTTCAATTCTTAGCATTGAAAAAAAAAGTGATTAGATCAAGTAAGAGAGATTGGGTCATTCTCCCCAATCAGATCAGTGTTACTGCATCACTCTCGACTTAAACGTCTAGTCTGTGGCCACTCCCCATGTCACACGTGGGGAGTTCCTCACAGCTATACAATAATGCACAGTCCACACCCCACATCTTTTTACATGTTACCTCAGCCCCCTCTCCACTTGCAAGATCAAGATTACAAGTTTGTTTATCGATATATCTGGGGGTTAAAAACACCATGAGATGTGATCAAAAGTCAACAGACCAGAAAAAGGCAAGAATGGTAAAAACAAATTGCTCCCTGCCAGGAAAACAAATAAAATTTTAAGATGTAACAAACTCAGCCAAGTGTTTTAGTAGCAACAGAGATACGTTCTCCTCATAGGCCTAATAGACCTAGCCCAACTCTGAGAAATTCATGTGGGTTTGAGAACACTGGAACCACGGTGCACTTGGGAAGCAATCACAAGCGCCACAAAGGAGGCTGAAGATAAACCATTCAGAATCCCTAATGGTTCCTCCCCATCCCCCATATGCAAGTGAATGAATAGCCAGGTGCTGTATCTAACAGGTACATTTGAATAATGTACAGGTATATATGAATAAATATCCTATCCTGCCCTTTGTTGTGTGGCAATGAAGACCTGGTTTAATTCAATTGCTAAGAGAACACCTACTAATGCCAAAAACATTTACAGGTCATAAGGAATTCTTGCATAAATCTCTGGGTCCCCCCCCCCCGCATTTAAAGTACAAAAACAAAGAAAATTGGGGGTGAGGCAGGGGAAGCAGGTAGCAGGTATAGTTTAGGAGTGACAGTTATTTTGACCTGTTCAGCTTTGTGTACTCAATTTCTTTGGAGAAAGAAATGGTTCCAAGAATGGATGAGCCTCTGGGGATTCAGGATGGGTCCAAGGCAAGAAACATAAAGCATCCTTCTAATGTGGGAAATTTTGTCAACCAATTTATGTACCTGGATTTCAACCAAGGCATGGGATTTGTAACCCCACCCATCAAAACCCAAATTCCTAGTTATAAAGGAAAGGGAGATTGGAGAAAATGACCCTTAAGCAAGGTGACTTGAAATCCAATTTTGATGATTTAAACATAAATGCTGAGCAATCTATCCATAAAATTCTCTTTAACATATGCCTAGGTGGAGATGAGCAAAGAAAAATGATTAAGGGGGAAAATATGTTTCACCCAGTCCCCTTCTCCCAAATGCTTTGGTGAACTGTATCTTACACCATTTAAAAACCAAAATACATAATCAAAAATGTACTGACCCAAAGATCTTGTTCTTTTAAATGATTAAAATAGAATACAGAAAAGAAGGGGGGAAAGGGGGAAAAGGGGAAGAGGGAGGGAAGGGGGGTCCAGATGGGGCACACCTCACTGTAATTTTACTTTGGATCATGAGAGCAATGGGGTCCCTGCCGTCACCACCCATCTGCATGTCAAGCTAGGGACTGACATATTGTTTCCATTCAGTTGATTAGGAAAATCTGTTCCCAGGAAAACTTTAAAACTAGCCCTACTTTTAAGTCTCTGTCAGTTACATCCCCAAGAAAGGCAATCGGTTTCAAAATCTGTTGGCTGTTCGCAGTATCATTTGCCCCTTCGCATCTGTTTAACTCGGAAGTGACGTTCCCAGTCAAAGTGTGTTTTCCGTGAGCACCCCATAAAATCACTTCAGTTTTATGTACAGGCCATCATGTACATGTCAGGAATTCATGTAGGTCTAAAACAAACATATGCTTTGCAGCTTCGCCATTTCCAATCTGATACTTTCCCTCAAAATATAAGGTCAAGAGATGGCGGGTATTTGGAAGACAGAAATGGATGAGTGTTATAGCTTATAAAAAAAAAAAAGCAAAAACCAGAAAAGATCATTTTTAAACTGTAAAATTTCCGGGCAGATTCGCTTTATAGATCATTATAACATAAAGCATTACTGCTCTCTTTGCAGAGACTGGCTCGTTTTTATCCTCTCCTATAGATGGATTGGCTCTTACATTCCAGAGCTCCGCTTCCTTGGCTGGCCACGACAGGTGCTGTAAGCCAGCATTGCTCTTCTGTATGCGAAGGAAGAACACTGGTACGTTTCTGCCAGCAGACAGGAGACACGATGATGGATCCCTATTCTGAAGCGCTACCACTATTCCTAACCGTGAACTGATTCCCTTCCCCTCTCCAGAATTGAGTTTGCTGCAGTGGAGATCCTAGGTCAAAGGTAAAGCAAATGTTTCTAGAGACACTGAAGAAAAAGGGAGGGTGGGTTTCATTTCAGTCCTCCTGATTTAAGGTCCTAGGGTAAATGCCACTAGAGCAAGGCTCCAGACCAGCAGCAGGATGACATAAGCGCTTCTATTTCTAACCCAGTTACCCACCAGAACCCAAAGAATCCTGAAGCTCATGATGTATAAATTTAATTTCTCTTTTATGGCCGGAGCAGTGTTTTCCATGATTTATAAATCATTTGGTGGGTGATTTCTTTGAAATCTTTGCCTCATTTATGCTCTTGACCTCTTGACCTCCCGATACATTTATTTATGCCACAGATCCCTTTGCAGCGGTACAGTATAATGTCATTTGCCTGAGACTGGGTGGCTGAAAGGCAAAGAAAACAAAGACAAACGTTAAAAGAGGTTTTTCAGTGCAAAAATGTGTATTTAAAAAGAGGGATAAACAAAGGAAGCCGTGGACTATATTCGTCTTGTGCTATTGATTTATGGCAGGAACGCTCTACTTATTGGATACTTTATGGGTATCTAAGTATATGCCAGTTGATGGGGCAAGAGCAAATACTGATCCTCACAGCAAAAATATTTGCTTTAAATGTCATGACATGCCTTGTCTAAATATGATTCTTTCCAGATGGTTATTTTTCAAGTTTCAGAAATGGAAAAATATGCCCTAGGACACATATACATAAAAATGACATCTTTCTCCTTTGTCTCTTTTTTTATTGTAGTTTATTAATACTCTTCTGTTTGCCATGGAGCAACATGCTGAAGAAATCTGGTCTGAATGACATCTGATTAATTGGGCAGGGCACTTCCTACACAGCTCTTTGCTGATACCCAGCTGGCCAAGAATCAGTTCATTATGAGAGATGCAGAGGCAGGCGACAGTCACAAAACCGCTGTGAAGCTGAGTCTGTGCTAACAGATTGGCACAATTTGTCCCACTGGTGCTCAGAACCTACAGAGCTCGCAAAGCCCAGAGCCAAGGACAGGCTCTGCCTCTCAGGACAGCCGGTGTTCCTCCATACCATTTGCTCATGACTAAAACACCATGAAGAAAAGATCCCCAACAATTCTACTGCAGACCCAGTTGCTCTATTTTTATATACACACAACGACACATACACACCAACCCACACAAGCATATTGTAAAACAGACATCATTTAAAGGTGAGACTTAATATCCTCTTGGCTAGTCAATAAAGCATTAAGTTGAAAAGCCCATTCCCAATGTTAGAGGAAGCTAAATGCTTTTGTGCTTAAAGGCTTCTTTAGTTTATAGAGAAAGCACGTCATTTACACATTCAAGTTATGTAAATTCTCCTGTAATCATTCCTTCCCCCTTAGCCACAGAGCATATGTTCTAAGACTCCAGGAGATGCTTGAAACTATAAATAGCATTAAACTTTACCCATACTGCCTTTTGCTGTACATACATAACTATGATAAAGGCTTGGTTATCAATTAGGCACAATGTAATATTAATAACTATATCTATCTGAACCATCTGAAAAATATAATAAAGACTCCAGCATCTCTATTCTGCCCTTAAGGACCATTACTAAGTTAAGTAAAGGCTTCTTGAACAAAAGCACTGTAAATCACAACAGTGGATGTGACAATATATGAAGCTTCTAAATAACTAATGAGCAGGTGTTAAATGCTGCTTGGATATATTGGACAAAAGGATGGCATAGTTCCCCAGATGTAGCAGGATGGTGTAAGGTCTCAACACACTATTCATAACGGCACACAGTTTAAAACTCATGAATTGATTATTTTGAGAATATCAATTTTGTATTTTTAGACCTGGTTGACCATAGATAAACAAAATCATGGGGTGCAGGGGAGAGATACCTCAGATGAAATAGAATTATTACCTTATAAATGAGTGTGGAAGAAAGGAACAATAATATGAGAGAAATAGCAATTCAAATAGGTGTATAATCTTCCCCTTTGTTCTAGTCCAAAGACAGAGAGCAGAACAGCTGGACTGGGTAGCATGAGCGGCTTTTATCCCTCTGGTTTTGCTTCCCTTAACCTCTCAAGCTCTAAGCCTCTTAGAACCCTGGGCATGATTCAAGAGTGGAGCTGATCACTTCCTATTTTCACCTTACATATTGATACTTGGCATTCATGTTCTGAAAGTGGGGTCAATGGACTCCTGGGACCAAGCAGAGCAAAAGGCAGAGTGACCCTTTGGTACCAGTGCAGCATTGGTTCCATGACCCCTCACAGACAACAAAATACAGGGATACTGCACTCCCTTCTGTAAGATGTCCCAGTACTTGCTTATAACCTATACATATCTTCCTGTATACTTTCACTTATTTTATATTTTCTGTAAATGCTTTACAAACAGTAATTACACTGTATTGTTTAACTCGTAGGAAACATCTGTGCATGTTCAGTACAGTTGCAAGTTGTTTTCTTTTTAATAGTTTTGACCTAGAATTGGCTGAACGTGAAGATGCAGAGCCCATAGCTCTGGGAGGTGGATGATGCTAAGAATCACTAAGGTATAAACCAGAAAGAAAACAGGCAAAAGCCAAACCCAAACACCAAGCAAGAATCAAGTCCCAGCGATTAGAAACACAAGGTCAAAAGCAGGGCACAGGGACAAAATGTTAGCACTGGTGATTTCTAAGTGGGTAGTTATTTTTTTCCTCTCTGTAAACCTCCACTTGAGGTGGAGGCTGGTGACACAGGCTTGCAATCTGAACTACACCAAGTGCTGAAGCCAGAAGACCACAAGTTTAAGACCAGCCTGAGGTGCAGAGAAAGTTCCAGGTCCATCTGGGCAACTTACTGATACCCTACCTCAAAATGCAAAGTGAAAAAGAAAGCGGGGGTGGAGGGGTCTTGGGACACAGCTCATTGGTAAGATAAGTTGCTTGCCTTAGCAACTGTGAAACCCTAGGTTCAGTCTCCACCAGAGATAGATCATAGTTTATAATTTGTCTGTAAAACATAAAGACCAGCTTTATGATAAGGCAGAGGGGCTATCAAGATACTAACCATGGAGACGTTTTGGAAGAAGACCTGTCCAGAGATCAGCAGACAGACTGCTAATACAGGCTGGGCCTGGAATGTTCTAGGGATGGAGAATCCCCAGGCATTGGGAAGTTCAAGTTCATTTTTCTCCTATTCAGTGTGATTGCAACTCCAAACAGAGAGCTTAGAGGCACAGCAGGCCAAGTTCAAACCCAGCTCTTCAATCTTTAGTGTGTGATTTTGAGCAAGCCATGCGACCCTTCCGGGAAGTGGTGTGTGGGTTAGGGTTACTGTTGCTGCAGTGAAACAAAAACAAAAACAAGTCGGGGAGGAAAGGGTTAATTCACACTTCCACATCACTTCCCATCACTGAAACAAGTCAGAACAGGAATTCCAACAGGGCAACAACCTGGAAGCAGGAGCTGGGGCAGAGGCTGCGGAGGGATGCTGCTTCCCGGATTTGTTCTCATGTCCTACTCAGTCTGCTCTCTTACAGGACTGGGGACTAATAAATAGCCCAGGGGATGGCATCACCCACAGTGGGCTGGGCCCTCCCCCATCAATCATTCATTAAGAAAATGCCCAATAGGCTTGCTTACAGCCGGCTCTTACGCAGGCATTTTCTCAGTTGCGGTTCCCTTCTCTCAAATGATTCTAGCAGCTGAGTCGCTCTAGCCTGTGTCGGGCTGACATAGAACTAGGCAGCGCAGGTGGTTTACTGCTGAACACTGAACAACCGGCTGTGAGGGGGAGGCTGGAGTGTGATGACAGCGTTTTCCACTTTCCATATATGCAAATGTTCCTTCGATGGCCAATTTTATAATAACAACCTGTCATTAAACAGATCACACAGGATCCCTAACAATGGGCAAATAGACTCCCTGAAGCTGGGAAAAGCCCACCCCGCCACAACACCATTTCTTAGCCTCATATAACTCTAGCACGTGCCAGGCAGACGAGTGAATATCTCTAATCACAGCACGAAGGATAACAGGCAGGAGGATTAAAGGTTCAAAGCCAGCCTAAGCCTACCTAGCAAGTCATTGTCTCAAACAAACAAACAAACAAGTAAATAAACAAAATGAAAACCTCAATCACCCATCCAAAGGTATACTGTCCACAAGAAGATTTGAAAGACCAAAAATGTTGGCAAGCTTATTGAGGTAGGCTCTGCTAGTTAGCCCAGGCTGGCACAGACTCATCGTTCTCCACCTGAGCACCATCAGCACTGGGCTTATAGAGAAGCACCCCGCTGTTTAGGTTATATTATCATTATTATTGTGTATATATGCATATGCATGGCTTAGAGGGGAAGCACATGCCACTGTGCCTGATGGAGGTCAGAGGACAACCTTGTGGACTTGGTTCTCACCTTCCATCTTTACTTGGGTTCTGGGGCTCCATCCCAAGCCACTGCACTGTCCATTGTCAAGTGGCAAGCACCTTTACCTGCTGGGCCAATCTTGCTGGCTCTGGGTTGTTTTTTAATAAAAGCAAAATGTAGCCAGGCAGTGGTAGCACACACCTTTAATCTCAGGAGTCAGAGTCAGAGGCAGGTGGATCTCTGTGAGTTCAAGGCCAGCCTGGTTTATAAAGCTAGTTCCAGGATAGCCAAAGAAACCTTGCCTCAAAAAACCAACAAATAAATGAATAAATGTAAAATGTAACCCTTTTAGGAAATGATCTTCACTAAACGGGGCGTTGGAAGGGGCCAAAAATGGTACCAGCATGGTGCCAGGCAAGCTAGCTTCGGGTTTGTGTTTTGCATTCCCTAGATTCCCACTGTACCTGGGTCCTTCAGTATTTCTCTGGTTTCTCAGAAGAGATGTTCTCACAGACTCATAAAGAAAGGCAGAAATGGCCTCACTGGAAACTCAAGAAGAATGGGTCCTAGGAGCAGAAGGCCTAGCTGCCTAGACTAGCTGTCTAGTCCAAAGCACCTTGAATCAATCTCTAGGGAACAAGCCAAACTCTCCTTATATGTAACTAGTAATAAATAAGACACTATGTACACAGTGTTTAACTTGCTGCCTGTGCTAAGAACTTTATGTCGGTTAGCTTGTATTGTCAGTTTTAAATAATACAGGCCAGGTAGTAAATAAGAGACACATGTCAGTTACTGGAGCCCATTTGTAAAGACGCGGCTGGGGAGGAGACACAGCCTTTGTTATGGTTCAAGCAACAAAATTTACATCAGGGATATCAAACATGTTCAATCCGCATCACTATTCTTCCCCTTCAGTGCCTATGACAGGCAACACTAATCAAGTCCAGATAAATCTCAATCTTTTCCAAACCAACTCTATCATTCAATGAGTATTGTCCTGAGAAAGAACACTTGGGATTTGAACTGGTTGCTTTCGTTATCTGTGTTATCATTAGCATGAGAGAAATTTCGATCTGTCAGTTGTACAAGTGGTTTTCGTTTTGTTTTGGTTTTGTTTTGAATAGATACCATGCTATCCTCAACTATAAGTCTCCTTTCACCTCATGTTATAAAATCCTTGAGAGTCAACATTGAGACCAGCATTGGGTGGGGAACTCAACTCAAAGCCTTCCTCTCTTGCACCAAGCAAGTCCTCCATGGACAACTACTGAATTCAGGTTCAAGCCTTAAGCTGGAAGTGAACAAGCTTGCCCCTATTCTACCTGAACACTCCTCTTCCGTTTGTCTTTCTCCCCACCGTGGCTCTTGACACTCTTCTCAGTGGTCATTAACAAACCTCCCAGATGAAGATGGAGTTTGAGGGACAATAGTTTTTCTCTGTGTTGAACCAGATCTTTTTATACAGAATTCTCTCATTTCTAGAATATTCATACTAAAAAATCAGGATAAAATTACACACTATTTCATTCTTGAGCAACAACAGCAAATAGCTTAGAAGAAGAAATCTTTTAAGAGATTGTTTTTCCTTTTATTGATACAGCTCCTTTGGGGTAAAGGCTCCGGGTCTTTTTCTTCAGATTATAAAGGAACCATTGAGCTCAACTTATATTTTCTTTTTCTATTTTAGGCCAAATAAATACGTGGTCCTCAGATGAAGTGGCAAGGGACAAGATGATAAACATGGCTTCCAGACCTCTCTTTAAGAACTTCCTCCTTACTCCAGACTCTGGGATACAGGGGCATGTGTGGGTACAAACCAGCTGTGTTTGTGTAAGGATGGGGAACTGGAGAGTTACACATCCAGCAAGTGAAACTGATCCAATGAGCTAATTGGGCTCTGAACTTATCTTTCCTCACTAATATTTACTTTGGGGGGGGTCTGAACACTCCCCCAAATTACTATAATTACATTATCCTTGTCAACACAGCCTAGATGAACCATTTCAATTGTACCTTGAGACAAATCAGTTCTATTTTATAGCAACAGAGACAAGGATTATGAGAGAATCCTGATTAATCAAATCTGAAGTGGGAATTCCAAATTTTGTGAATGTGATTCAAATCAATGGTTCAGAGAGGGGGCTCCAAAGTGCATGAGGCCAGAGTTCAAAGCCTCTAAGACAATGGGCAAGGGGCTTTGTCACTCAACTCCTCAGTTTCCCTCTATAGGTTATAAAAGCCATAACTGTGTCTTGTGGATAACACCGTGCATGAGTCCTAAGTCCTCAACACTATATTCTCAAATTAGGGAAAGAATTGCGTTGCTGTTACATTTTTATTTTCTTCATCCTGTTTCTTGGGGTGGGGGGATGGGGGTAGGAAAGTAGAAAGGCAAAAGTCCAATCCATTTCAGATTTCCATATTAACAGGAAAATGCCTTCCTTTTCCCTCAAACTCCTATGTATTTCCCAGAAGCAGGTAGCCGGTGAGCAGAGTTCAGAGCTCATGACAGGAGTGTTACTTACTTGAAGACACTCTCATTGTCACCAAAGATAACAAATTCAAATTCCTAACAATGTCCACACAGTGTTCCAGCGTTTCTGCCCCACCCCCACCCCCGCGTTACGCCTAAGTTACACCGTGGAGGACACATCCTGAATACACAATTGGGAGAACGAAGCTAGTTTTGATGAATGTGGTCCAGTGCCTTGGCAGCCCTACAGAACAGGCCAACAAATTACACTCTTTCTCCTTCTCTGTACCTTGCACACACACACACCCCCCCGGAGAATTGCACAGTCATCAGCCAAAACTCCCGAGTGGCTGGCTGAAAAGCAAGGGGCTGGCAGCGGAAGGCACTGCAAGAATATTGATTGGAGGGCCACCTCTCTAATTAAGGAAACCTTGGGTTTGTGATTCTGAGGAGCTTACAGCACCAATTTCCCAAATCAGCCCGACATACTTGCTCTTCTATGTGAGGTCCCCTGGGGGGGGTCTACCAAAGGCTTTGTATTCTTCTCCAGAGAAACAAGCCTTGCAGGCTGTACTAGGTCAATTTCCCACTTGGACTTCTGAGGATGGAAGATACATCCTGACACCCAGTGGGTCAGATTGTTCTTCCTAAGACCTGGGAAGCACATGCCAGAGTGAACGGCAGCATCAAGTTTTTCCCAGAAGGGCAGCTTTTTCTTTCTTTCATGGAAAACAGATTTTTTTTTCCCATGCAATACTTCTGATCAAGTTTTGTAGTTTGACAATCTCATACACTTACATAAATATTCTGATTACTCTTTCACATACATACACATTTCCTGCATCTCTATTAGCCCCTCCCTCAGGTTCACATTTTTTGGGGAGTGGGTTGTTCTGTAACTCATTTAGCTTAACCAAGGCCATCTTTGTAACTACTGGATAGGAAGTGTCCGTTGGAGCATGGTGGGGTCTTTGCTGAGCCTACATCTGAAGGTAATGAGTTCTCTGCTCTCTGTATCCATTGGAAACAAAGAGTTCAGCACTGAAGGGTGTGGTGATATATTATGTCCCCCAATATGTGTACCCTAACAAAACTTACCTGGGGTCAGAGAACAGAACAGACACTAGATTAGACATACAGGCCAGACAGTGGTGGCACATACCCTTAATCCTAGCACTTGAGATCTCATGTCTTTGCTTGGGAAAGACACATGCCTTTAATCCCAGGAAGTGATGGCAGGAAACAGAAACGTATGTAAGTTGTGAGGACCAGGAACCAGAAGCTTTTAAGCTTTCAGGCTTTTAGCAGCAGTTCAGCTGAGATCAATTCAGATGAGGACTCAGAAGCTTTCAGTCTGAGGATCATGGGAACAGGATTGGATGAGTTGTCAAGGTGAGGTTGGCTGTGCCTTGTTCTGCTTCTTTGATCTTTCAGCATTCACCCCAACATCTGGCGCTGGGGTTTTTTTTTTTATTAATAAGACCATTTAGCAATTTGTGTTACGCGAGGGTGGACATCCTGAGTCCCTCCTAGAAGGCATCCTTA
>CABHPH010115450.1:2339-15094 GCA_902168325.1 Peromyscus nudipes
GAACAGAGAGCAGAGAGCGGGCAGGGATGAAGCCTCAGCAGTAGTAAAGCCAAGTTGACTACGGGTGAGCTCCCTCTGGGAGTGAGGGGGTCAGAACAGCCCACCCCTGCTCCCGCCCCACTTTCACGGCCACTGCAGCGGCACCAGCCACACTGCTCTGTGCTCCTCTTCCCTCCCATCTCTGCTGGGCAGTTGGCTGAACTCACCTGTGATGTGGGCCTGGAGAGACGGTTGAGTGCACCACCTGTCCCCACCATGCCCCCACGCAGTGGCTGTTGGGAGGCCCCCCCCCCACGCCCTGACACCTCTCCTGCACTCAGTGCATTCTGTGCATGTTCCGTCCATGGCTGACCCGCTTTCCACCATCCACAAAGGTCTTTGTGGGAAGAACTGACCTCTTGCCCACATTCCCGCAGCATGTGTGAGGAGCCCATTTCTAGGCTTGTTAGCTAACTCTGCCCGCACAGGGGTCCACCATAACTACCCACTGAGAGGGCATCCACTGAGCTGTGTTCCAGGACCAGCTGGAATTCCCACCAACTCTTTTAAGGTGCCTGGGGCAGGGGTGTTAACCAGTGAGGAAACAATTGCAGAAGCTCAGTGACATGGTCAAGGATCTCCCAGTACGCACCGGAGCCAATTCATACCTGGTCCATCTGATTTAAGACTGGAGATTTCCCCCTCTGGAAGCAGACACAAAGTAATTGTCATTTATCGTTTATTCTCACATACATTATTTTGTTTGATCCTCACAACAGTCCTGTGAGGTAGGTAGGGTTATGTATTACTATATGCCCATTTCGCAGATGAAGAAATGGAGGTGGCTCAGTGAGGCGAGTGACTTTTATAGTCATGTAGTATGTTAGTGGCTTCACAGGTTCTGTACTTGCTCTAAGGTCAAACTATAGGATTAGGAAGCACCAAAAAGATGGAGAAAGCAGTTTTATGGAGAAAAAAAGGGGGGGCAGTGTTGGTTTCTGAGGTGTTTTTTTTTTTTTTTCCCCTTGACTTATTTGGCTGTGATCACAGCTTCTGTTGTCCTGATTGGTTCTCTGAAGAACTTTCCAGAGTACTACTGGTATAAGATAGCCACAGAGAGACTTCTGGGTCCTGCTGTAGGGAGAGAAAGGCCTTTAGTGCCTCAGGACCAGGCTTTGCCTATGCCTATGGAAACTCCTCATTCGCAGGGTATAACTGTGGAAGCCCTTTGCTCTGTCCACCCACGGATCCTGTTCCAGGCTTCCCTGGCTGCGTCTGGAGCTCGTCTGCAGTGGGGAAGATTCTGGGACTCTCGAAGAAGCTATAGTCAATCCAGGGATGAGTCACAATGTGCAGTTTAGAGGTCCATAAGGTACCTTGCCTGTTGGGAAGTAGTAGTCTGGGGTTTCTTGCCCTTAATGTAGCCCAGGGCGGCCCATAGGTAGTTAGGACCAGACAGTATGATGGGGAAGGCTGCTTTCTTAAGAAAGTGTTAGGGCAGGAAATCTGCTCCAGGGGCACTGTGGAAGTACAGAGCACTCCTGTACTCCTTGCCGAAGACCGTTTTCCAAAACCCTAGATCTCCTCAGTCAGCGGTCTTCTTCCAGCCAGACATAATCAGGCATGCTGAGCCATGGTTGGTGGGGAAGGTTGATGAACTGGGGGCCATGAACAAGGCAAAGCCATATAAAAGAGGGTTGGCGCCGGGTGGTGGTGGCGCACGCCTTTAATCCCAGCACTCGGGAGGCAGAGCCAGGCGGATCTCTGTGAGTTCGAGGCCAGCCTGGGCTACCAAGTGAGTTCCAGGAAAGGCGCAAAGCTACACAGAGAAACCCTGTCTCGAAAAACAAAAAAAAAAAAAAAAAAAGAGGGTTGGCTTAGGAGAGAAAGGAGCTGATCTTGCTAAAGACAAATGGTAAAGGGAATCTGAGTTCTGAGTAATGATATCGTCAAAGTGTCTAGTTAAAGCAAGGACACACATCTGAGTGAAAAGGAAGACCTAGCACATGGACCCAGCAGGAAGGATTGTGGGTCAATACTGAAAGGACTTTCTAACAACCAGCATGGCTCAACCTTGGCAAGAGCTGCCCTGAGAATAGTGAGCTGTCACCAGGGGGTATGCAAGGTGGCATAAGTGATCCCTTGGAGGTAATCAAGGAGAGGCACTCATCCCCAAATGTCCTGGGGTGTCCTAGAAGAAGGGGAAGAACTAAAAACTACTGGATTATTTTCCAACCCTGAGAGTTCCTAACATATTGGTTTAAACCGACTGGTTTTGGTGATGCTTCCAATTCATGGGAAAAGGATCATGAAAGTCAAGTGACGGGCTGGGTCACGAAGTGTCTTTCATCATCTTGGCTCCAATACTATCACATCTCTGCAGGGAAAACCACCAATTTCTGAAGCCAAGAATCCTTCAATTCAGCCTCTTCAGAAGGATCACCCCTTCCTGCTGAAGCCTAGACACTCACTCCTGTAGACCACGGGACAGCTCAACTTTCTCCCTGAGTGGAGTGGCAAAGGGTTCTGGGAACATATTGCATTCCAAACCACCTAACCATGGTTGCCTTTGGGCAAAGGTGTCCTGGTACCTGGACCCATCCTCCAGAACAAAGAGCAGGTGTGATGGGAGTTGCATTTGCTGTACATGTTATGTCCCAGGAAACTAACAGAAGCCTCTTGTTTCCACCCTACCCCTTGGCAGCCAGGGCTCTCTCTGGAGATGGGTAAATGAGGCACTGACTAGGGGTATGGTAATTACCCATGAGAAAACTGCCCCTCCTTTGTCCCAGCCAGAGTCTTCCTGTGGGCTCCTCTTGTATGTATCAGCTGACTTTTAACTTGTCATAATAAACTACCCATCGCCAGCTCAAAATGGCAAGAAAAGGTGGTTCTGTTTAGAGGACATGTGGATTCCAGAAGGTGGACTTCATCATGCAGAATCAAGTTCTGCTGTGCAATTAATACAGATTAGTATAGTTCTCTGCCTCGTGCCACCGGTGAGACACTCTCCTCAAAGCCTTGGCTGACATGAGCTTCTTGGGGACTCCTTCCCCAGTGTGGCTAGGGTCTTTTTACCTGTACCGTATTAACCGAATGATCTTGTTGTTCATGAAGTCCAGAGCGTGTGGATGGGAAGAATCGATGCAGAATCCGTCACTCAGAGCGATTTTCAGTACCTCCTCCACAAAGACCTGGAAGCTGTTGATCTGCTTGTTGGCAGGCACCACCCACAGCCTTTTGAGGTTCTGCTTGGTGTACTCTTCCTCTGGAAGGCCTTCCACATTAGCCACCCAGTCAAGAGTCAGGTGGTTGGGGTCCTGCGAGTGGCTGGTGATAGAGGAGAGATTGCCATTGGAACAGTAGAAGAGCTTAGAGCCAAGGAGCTTGAGGAAGAGGCAGGATGTGCTGAAGATGTTGGCGTTGAACACCTCCATGCTAGAGGAAGACAGGCTGTAGATCTGTGGTGCCTCCCGCACGGTGAAGTGGACCGTCTGCACACGCTGCTTCAGCGTGATGTTGAGCATGGCATTCTTCTCTGCCTTGGAGAGTTCTACCTCCTTCTCCTGCAGGGCCTCAATCAGGGGCTGGACCTGGTAGAAGTCAGCTTCCCTGCGGAGCAGGCCCATCTCCTGGAAGTCCTCCGGCAGGTCCAGGTGGGACGTCCGCAGGAAGTTGAGGATATAGCGGAACACTTTGCCATCACGGTCAATGAAACAGTTCCCTTGGCTGTCCCTCTTGGTGGGCATCTTCCCACTGAACATGGCACCCAGCATGGAGTCAGGGAAGCTGGTCAGAGTTGCCAGTGAGGTTGTGTAGAGCTTTCCCCCAACGTTCAGTGTAATAGGGTCAGACATGGTAGGAGGCCAGGTGCCTGGAAATAGTTCTAGATGGGTAAAATGAGAAAAGGACTATTATCCAACCGTATTATAGTCACAGTCCTTAACTCCTGATTATAGGTCGAGCCGACATTGAGGGTGAAATGTATTTATCCCTGATGAATGGCTGATAACTGCTACACATTAGACTCACAAGGGAAGACAAGTGTGCATGCATGTGTACATACACACACACACACACACACACACACACACACACACACACCTGTGTCCTAGTATTCGTAGGAATTTTTTGAAAAGTCTTCTTGGTGATTCAAATGTTCAGTGAGGCTGGAGAGCCACTGGTCTGTGGAAGAAAGGAAAACGTGCCTGGGCTAAAGGCTCCCTGAATACTTTTATGAATATTAACTTGCATACATAACAATCCTGTCATCTTTTGGCATAGACAGTGTCATCATTCATCCCTGTTGCAGACAAGGACAGCTGGGCCAAGACTTATTCCTGGCTTAGAGAAATGAGTGCTTTGGCAGGATTCAAACTCAAGTTCCTTTTGTGTGAAAGAAAAATGTGTAAATGATTACTAGCTAGAGAATGTTATCCTTTGAAGTACTTAACGAACGCTTTGTGATTGGGCTCAGAACTCTCACTGAACCAGTACTGATCCGAAATGAATTATTTTTCTCTTCCAATTTACAAATAATTGTAACTAGTGCCATTTTCATCTATCTACCAGAAGAACTACCATGGATCACTTAAGTTTCTGGCCTCCAAATGACAATCCTTTTTGGACACTCCCACGCCCCCAATACCAATCTACTCTGCCATGAAGATGCTCTTTTCATTTCTTAACCATCTGAAGCTGATTGCAGAACAGTGTTGCTCCTGAAGATGCTTTACCCACTCTTTAAAAACACCCTTGGCTAGAGATGGTCCAGCTCTTAGAGCATTCATTGCTCTTGCAGAGGACTGGGGTTCAATTCTTAGCACTCACAAGGTGGCTAACAACTACCTGTAACTCCAGTTCCAGAGGATCTAATGCCCTCTTCTGGCCTCTGAGGGCACTGCATGCATGTGGTGCACAGACATACATGCAGGCAGATTATGCACACATATCAAATAAAAACAAATGAAATGTTTTTGAAAGACAATAAAAACATCCCTCACTGCCTCTCAGCCTACAGCATCTAGAGCATGAGCCTCCTTTAACTGTAAGCCCTGGGTCTAACATCTTTTTAAGGTTCTTGAGAGCATGAGCTCTACTCTCTCAGCTTCTATAGGAAACATAGAATGGATTCGACAGTGTTACCACGAGAGTGGAGGTGGGGAGACCAAGAGAGATAAACTGTAGTACTGCCCTACAGAAGCACCTACGCTGGTGGGAGTGTGGGGGAGGGCAGACAACAGACAGTGAAGGTGTGCGGACGAGACAGAGGCATGAAGAGCTGGGGGAGATGAATCCGGGTACAGCAGGCTGTGCACACAGGTCCATGGGGGTGGAGTCAGCAGAGGCAGCAAACACTTCTCTGTGTGCTGGTCATTTGAAGAGTGTGTCTACATTGAGACCCCCTTTCTGGTGGGCAAAGATGCCCAGCTGCTCTGTCCATCTGGCTGGAAGGACTTGCAAGTCCTTCCCAGTCTAATGGGGCATTTTGATATTGCAGAAAAGCATCAACCATCTGGAGCGTCTGAAGAGGAACCAGCCCACGGTGAAGTTACAAAACTCTTGGCAGGAACATGGAGCAGATGGGCTGTGAGACACTGGGGAGGTCCAACAGAGCTGGGTGCAAGCAGCTGTGGAAGGGGTGGAGGCCAGCACTTGGTAACAACAGCTGGGAAGGGGGCTTGGGGCTCACAGCTGAGTCAGGCACAAACAGGACTCAGGAGGGGGTCACCCTTACTCAGGATTAGATAACTAATCCAGAATCTTCTTTCCCTTTCTCCTTTCCCATTCCCGGACTCTGGTCCCTTTTTCCTTTTAGACAACACTCTGCATATTTTAGTTTTTCTGTCCTTGAGAAATGTCACTCCCACCCCTGCGTTTCTCAAACACTGCACTTCAAGCCCAAACTGCTTTGTGAAGCAGTTCAGCTCCACAGTCTTAGGGATCAGAAGGGCTGAACTGTATTTCTAGACAGTTCTGTGGTCCAAAGACTCTGTATCTCATCCCCTTCAGGTGTTAGTGCAGAAGTGCTGGGGTGGGGAGGGGTGGAGCCACAAAGCATTCCTGGAGACCTAGGGTGGTGCCTGAACACTATTTCTCTGCTTGCACAAAGCAGCAGAGAATGGTTTCATGGCTCTCAGGCCTTTATCTGAGGACACAACAGTTTCAGCTGGTAGGAGCAGAGGTAGGCTAAGAAGGCAGGCCTCCCGCCCTAACCGAGGGAACCTTCTATGGGGTCTGTTCCAGACCCACTGAGTCATACAGCAGTCTCCTAAGGCCCCACTGTCCGTGGGTCCCAGTGTCCACCATAACAAGCTCACAGACTCCGGTGTACAAGGCACACTAACGTGACACAAGGGGCAGGAAATGGCCCCTCTAGAGGGCCAAAGGTTTCACAAGTGAGACAGTTGCAGTAGTGATGAACGAATACCACTGAGCGACAGCCTCACGTGTGCCCAGCTGCCTCTTGGCCATCTCTACCAGATATTCACCAGGTATCAGAGCTCAGCACAATTCCTCTGCACCAGACCCACTGGGAACTCTTCTTGGCCACCAGCTGCTGAAAACAAGCCCTGGGATCTTCAGCACTACAATGTGTCTTGAACCCATTTCTATACGTACTGCAGGCCTCATCCCTGTGCCCTAGTCTACACCCTACATCTTCCCTTGGCTTTGTCTTCTGTCTCTTCTCTGCTCTGGTCTCAGACCAGATTCTCCTGAGGCACTCTTCCCCATCCAAACCACTTCGTCCTTCCTCTCATCCCAAACCCCACCTGGCTACACATTCCGGGCTCTGGTGCTCACCCTCACACCTGCCTTGTCTGTCGCTCATACACTTGCTGCCTCTGTCTTAGTTACGGTTTCTAGTGCTGTGAACAGACACCATGACCACAGCAACTCTTACAGGGAAAACATTTAATCGAGGGGGCTCGCTCACAGTTTCAGAGGTTCAGTGCATTATCATCACGGTGGGGATCATGGCGGCGTGCAGGCAGACATGGTGCTGGAGAAATAGCCACGTGCCTTACATCTTGCAGGCGACAGGAAGTTGAACTGACACTGAGGGAAGCTTGAGCAAAGGTGACCTCAAAGCCCGCCCCCACAGTGACACACTTGCTCCCACAAGGCCACACCTCCTAATAGTGCCACTCCCTATATGGGGCCATTTTCTTTCAAACCACCACATTCCACTCCCTGGCCCCCAAAGGGTTATAACCATATCATAATGCAAAAATGCATTCAGTCCAACTTGAAAAGTCTTCATAGTCTATAACAGTCTCAAACTTATTTCAAAGTTCAAAGTCTCTTCTGAGACACATGGCAATTTCTTAACTGTAAAGACCTATAAAAATAAAAAATCGTGCTGGGTGGTGGTGGCGCACGCCTTTGATCCCAGCACTCAGGAGGCAGAGCCAGGTGGATCTCTGTGAGTTCAAGGCCAGCCTGGTCTACAGAGCAAGATTCAGGACAGGCACCAAAGCAGATCATATACTTCCAACATATAATGGCACAAGATACATATTTCCATTCCAAAATGCAGGGAAGGGAGCACAGTAAGGAAATACTGCACCAAAGCAAGACTGAAAACCAGCTGGGCAAACTCCAAACTCGGCATCTCCACGTTTGATGTCAAAAGCACACTTTTTTCTCTTGGGCTGGTTCCACTACCAGTTAGTAGCTCTCCTTGGCAGGTATCCCATGACTCTGGCATCTCCAACATCGTGGGTTCTCCAAGGCAATCCAGGCTTTACCTCCACAGCTTCATGCAATGGCCTCTCTACTAGGCCTCCATTCAGGGATACCCGACACATGCCTGGCCTTAGCAGCTTTATTCCATAACTCTTTCTTCTATCCTTAACTCTAAACCTAAAACCATGTGGTTGAAGCTGCCAAGTTCTGCTGCTTGCTAGGGCTGGAACATGGTCCTTCATTCAATCACATCCTCACCACATTTCTGTCTTTCACTGCCTAAGCTTGGCTGTCTCTGAACTTTCTCTTTAGGCTGGCCTCAAACTCAGAGGTCCACCAGCCTCTGCCTTCCCAGTGCTGGGAATAAAGGTGTGCCCCACCATACCCTGCTCTAAGCTTTTCTTTAGTTTCTTTCCACAAGTTGTAAACTTAACTGGGTAGGATCTTGCCTTAAGGTCACTACTCCCTTTATCTTTCTTAATCTGTTTATCTCCTTGAACACAGAATTCAGCTCTATTCCACTCCCTGGTGCTCTTTTTCTCCTTAAAATTTTCATTTTGTAATCTACCCTGCTCAGCTTGCTCCTTTTCATTATGAATTTTCATTAAAGCTACCATTAAAAAAAATGACAGTCTATACTAGTAGGCTGTTTTGAGATTTCCTCTGCCAACGGAATTAAATTAAAAATTCTTCACTTTAGCCTCAGGCAGACTCTTTGTACAAGGGCAAAAGACAGTCACTTTCTTCACCAAAATATCACAGGAACGATCTGTAGGCAACATACTAAACTCCTCTGAAACCTCTTGAGCAAGGTCCCAACAGTTCAAATAACTCTTAGTACCTCTGTCTTCCATGCTCCTACTAGTATGGCCCTTAAGTAGTACTTAAGGCATTTCACTGCTTTCTAAATTCAAAGTCCAAATTCCTCCAAACACATCCATGGTCAGGCCTGTCAGAGCAATACCTGACTCCTGGTACCAACTTCTATCTTAGGGTTTCTATTGCTGTGAAGAGACACCATGACCATGGCAACTCTTATAAAGAAAACATTTAATTGAGGCTGGCTCACAGTTTCAGAGGTTCAGTCCATTATCATCATGGTGGGGAGCTTGGTGGCATGCAGGCAGACATGGTGCTGGAGAAATAGCCAAGTGTCCTACATCTTGCAGGCAACAAGAAGTCCAACTGACAGTCACACTAAGGGAAGCTTGGGCAAAAGAGACCTCACAGCCCGCCCCCACAGTGACACTCTTCCTCTAACAAGGCCACACCTCCTAATAGTGCCACTCCCTTTGGGGACCATTTTCTTCCAAACCACCACACCCTCCATCTTTTCTGCTGTCAACTTGTAAGGCCTAAAGCAGGAGCCAGTGCATCTGTAAGGCTCTACTCAGATTTCCCATGTTAAGAGCCTTCTTCTCACTGGGCATGGTGGTTCATACTTTTAATTCTAGCACTCAGGGAGGCAGAGACAGGAGGATCTCTGTGAGTTCAAGGCCTAGTCTGTATAACAAGGTCCAGGCCATACAGGGTTACACAGTGAGTTCCTGTCCAAACAAACAAACAAACAGACAGACAGACAGACAAACAAACAAACTCTCTTCTGAGGGTTTCAATCCTGCTCAGTTTGGTGGTTCAAGCCTGTAATCTTTGCTACTTGAGAGGTTGAAGCTGGAGAATTATAAGTTCAAGGCTAGCATGGCCAACTTAGTAAGTCCCTATCTTAAAATTAAGAAGGGCCAGGCTATACCTCATTAGAAGAGTGCTTAGCATGCAGAAAACCTCGGTTCAATCCCCAGTACTGGAAAAAATGAAGTCTCTTGCCCCCAACATATCTAACCCTTTCTCTAGCTTTGAAGAACATCTGATGAGCTACAGATTTTATTAGGATGTGTAAATGATGCTCAATTTGGAGCAGCAGTGTGTCTGTCTAGGGAGTTACAGGTATTATCCCAGGAGGTTGAAGCAGATTACAATGTTCAGGCCAAAGAAGAAAAGACAATCCTGGGTGAGAAGAAACCCCTGGCTCAGCGTGCAGCCTGCCTGCCCATGTTTCTTTGCACCTCTTTTCTCTGTCTATAAAAGCCATTTCATCTGCCTGAGCTCCCAGGATGGTCTATCATGGCCTTCTCAGAGCTTCAGCCCTGGAAGAAACCTGATTTCCTTCTCACCAAGGTCTTGTCTCACAAGTACTGGCTTCTGAGAGGTGAACATACTCAGTCTTGGAATAGAAACCACATGCCAAGGCCCAGACAGGATGGGGTATGCCTGTAATTCCAGCAGTTGGGAAGTGGAGGGTTAACTGTCTGACACCAGCTGTTCTATGGCAATTTCCTCTGGGATAAAACAGTCCCTCTTAGAAGGAAGGTCCAGACTGGAGGGGAGTTTACTAAGAGTCAGGATATGAAAAGTGAGGCAAAACAAAAGGATGTTCTGAGTCAGTGGTTCTCAAGTTCCTAAATGCTGGGACCCTTTAATACAGCTCTTCATGCTGTGGTGACCCCCAGCCATAAAATTATCTCCCTTGTTACTTCATAACTGTAATTTTGTTTCTGTTATGAATTGCAATGTAAATATCTGTGTTTTCTGATGACCTTAGGCGACCCTATGAAAGGGTTGCTACCCACAGGTTGAGAAATGCTGTTCTAAGTAGAGGTGAAACATTCTATTCTGTAGGGAAGTTTTTTTTGTTTTGTTTTTGTTTTTTCAAGACGGAGTTTCTCTGTGTAGCCCTGGCTGTCCTAGAACTTGCTCCGAAGACCAGGCAGACCTCAAACTCACAGGGATCCACCTGCATCTGCCTCCTGAGTGCCGAGATTAAAGGTGTGCGCCACCACGGGCTGGCTATAGGGAAGCTTAAGCCCCAAAGGTAAATAATTCAAAAGCTCCAGGAAGTCCCTGAAACTGACTAGGTTCACTAGGCCTCTCCCTCCTCAAGCATATATGAACTATATGGACTGCATCACTACCCATTAGCGGTATGGAATTAAAATCACGAATACCATGGTAGTCTATGAAAATAAAAGTGCTCATGAAAAAAATTGGCAATTCCAAATGTTGGTGAGTACACAGCAGTGGAGAGTGGCAACACACTGCTGATAAGAAGGCAAGAATGAATCTCCTGTTGTCCTGTGACCAAGTGGTTCCACCCCTGGAGAGAGGAAGCTGTATGCCATGGAGTCCTGTACGTTAATGTCTAACGCAGCTTTGTTCATGATGGCTCAAATCCAGAAACTACTAAAATAGAAACAAATTATGCTACAGTCATATAATGGACTGTAACTCAGAAATATACATTATATAACTCTTACACACACGTTTGCCATATAGATGAATATAGATGAATATAGATGAAAAGAATTACCACAAGTGAAAGAAGCCAGCCTCAGAAACGTGCATGTGCATGATTCTATTTGTATAATATTCTGAGAAGGAAAACTAGAGACAGAGATCTGCTAGTGGCCAGGCCAGGGAGAAGGCATTGGCTATGAAGAGGCATGAGCGAATATTTTGGAGTGATAGAAATTCTGCATATCTCGATGTCATGGTAGTCAAAACTTAAATAATTATAACTTAAGAAGAATGTTTCATTGTGTATAAATTATCTCTATAAACTGGAACAGAGAATGTTATAGCATATTAATGAGTCATGAAATCAATACAGGAAGTGGGCTGTGACCAGTTACATCTATTGCTATGAGATTTCTGTTTCAGTTATGTGTGTGCACTTGATCATAAAATGATTCCCCAAAGTGAGCCACTGGCATGCTGGGTGCTTTAATTAAAACCAGAATTACGGTAGGGAAGATAAAAGAAAAAGCTCCATTCTTTGAAGGTGAGAACTGAATCTCTGAAATAAACTGTCAGTAGAGAGGTTCCTAGGAGGAAAAACATGTAAATGCAAGTACCACAAACAGACCCCAAAGAAGGGTTAGATGACTGAAGTCTACATAGTACCCAGAGTAACAGACAGGAATAGGGGCTGTGGGCTTGCCACACAAGTTGTGTGTGTGGGAAGATGCTTAGATGGTAAATAATGATTATCTCAGGTAATAAAAGCTGTCTAGAGCTATCCCCAGAAGAATGGGTGACAACCCGTGATAAAATTTGTTTGGGCACTGGGTATGGTATTTCTTCGTCTATTCTGTGATTCAGTTCATCTTTCAGGTTGAGGAGCCAACAGCTAGGGAGCTATTCAAGGCAATTCTCGGTTGTGTAAGGAATCTTCAGAGAAAGCCCCTTCCTGCACCTGGAAGAAGAGCTGAGAGCCAGAAGGGCAGGGGGTCACAGAGGCTTTGGTCTTCTTTTAATTCAAAGCACTCAGCATGCCATGTCACACTTCGGGGAATCATTTTCTGAGCTCCCTAGCCCTTTGAGAATGACAAGACTCATGTCTACATAGTCACTTTTCCGCACACAGTAGGTCCAGGTGGACTGATATAGTAAGAACTATGCATCCTGGTCCTGTGTCTCAGTCTAGGCCAGAGTTCTAAAATGCTCTTTATTTCCTTTGGGTGTATTACTGATCTTGCCCCCACTCCTGACATACACATGAAAGGGCATCTTCCGTTAATCTTAACAAGTCCTGCCACCACAGTGGGTTTATGTCAACAGCTGACGTCTGGGCAGCCCTTAAGGATAGCGGCTGGTTGCCAGGAAAACCAGCTATAGAGGGTTGAACTTTCACCCTCACCTTCCAGCAGGGACTGGAGAGTGACAATCACCAAGATAAATAATTTAATCAGCATGTTCACATATTGAGGCCTCCACAAACACCCAACAACAGATTCTGAGTCGGTGAACCCAAGGAGATACCAGGTGAACAGGCACCTGGAGGGAATGAAGCTGCTGGCCTTTTCTCCATACCTGGCCATATGCACTTCTTCCTCTGGCCTCTTCTGAATTATCCTTCTACAACAAGCTAAGAATCTACTAAGCAGACTGTCTTCATGAATTTTGCAGGCCATTCTTACAAACAGAGTGAGTTCCAGGATGACAGCCAGGGCTACACAGAAAAAGCCTGTCTTGAAAAACCAATAGATAGATAGATAGATAGATAGATAGATAGATAGATAGATAGATAGATA